>CAUYON010177584.1:0-78884 GCA_963573935.1 Arctocebus calabarensis | reverse complement strand
AAAAAATGGCCGGGCATTGTGGCGGGCGCCTGTAGTCCCAGCTCCTTGGGAGGCAGAGGCAGGAGACTCGCTTGAGCCCAGGAATTGGAGTTTGCTGTGAGCTGTGATGTCATGGCACTCTATCCAGGGTGACAGCTCGAGGCTCTGTCTCAAAAAAAAAAAAAAAAAAAGTTATACTATACATACTCCCTTGGTCTCAAGAGAAGACTCTGGCTTTCCTAATGCCTGCCCCAAAGGGTCTGGGAGCATAACCTTAAATATTCTGGTTTCTTTTGGAAACTCTTCACTGATTATCATCTATGACTTTATCAACATTTTTTGGGGGAGGGACATGTTTAATTTGCATCTTATATTTTCTCTTGGATTATGTGTGAGTCAGTCTTCATGCTACTTAACACACTAGGGTCCTCAGTGCTTATTTTACACACACTCCTACAAAGGTAGGCCTCCACCTATGAACAAACGGAGCTCAGGAGTCTAAGCGACTTTTCCAAGGCCACGTAACTGGCAAGTTCTGGAACTGAGATTGGAGCCAGATTAACTAGACTCCAGAGCCTGAGCTGTTTCAGGTATGCCTGGGGTCCCTCAGCAAGACTTCACTGCAGAGAAACTTTTGGGGGGGGGAAGTCCACAGGTCAATGAGCAGCAGGGGGTCCTGAGGCTGTGTGCTCCTGCCTCCTTTAGGGAGTCCCCAGCCTTAACCCCTTTCCCAAACACTGAACAACCAGGGCTTCCCAAAGAGGACTCACTCATCTCAGAGAAGCAGTGGGCAGCTATCCTTCAAGAAGAAAGTAGAGCTCCAGCATCAGGAAAACAAAGCTAAACAATGACAAATACTCTAGAAGATGCAGGAGCATGTTTGTTAGACAGATTTGTTTCAAGGTCCTGCATTTAAGTCTGGACAAGCTCAGCCTGAGTACATCCAGGAATAAGAATTTGTTCCCCTCCCCCACTGCTTGCCCACATTTTGGGGGGGGGTCCGTTTAAGAAGAGTATCTGGTCCCCGGATGCTGATGTGGTCTCTTGTGATCTCTTTCTCTACTTCTCCTTTTTTTTCATTTGCCTCCTCCACCCACTTGTGCAGCAGCTGATTGCTGTGGGTCCTTTTCATGTTGAGCAAAAGAAACTGTAGAGATCTTGAAACCGGAGACGGGGACTGGAGGCCATTGACTGAGAGTAACCCCAGCCTGCTCAGCAGAGGGCTTCCCTCCTCCGCCTTTGCATACTGCCCTCCCTCTCCCTTCTCCTCTGTCCTCCACCACCTCCTCCTGTCCTCCTCCTTCCTTTCCCCCACTTTGGCTCGCCTCCCGCCTTCCTCATCCTCTGCTCCCTAGTTGGATCGGCTACACTCAGGCCTGCCAGCAGGCTTGAGGGAAAGGAAAAAAGGACGTGACTGTGAAAGCAGCTCGGGGTGGTGGGCCTGGCACACCGCTCCACCTGTCTGCGGGAGCGTTTTCCTCTCTCCGTCACAGGTGCCTGGCCTAGATGTGTGGCAAGAAACTGAGAATTCTGTCTGCCTCTTTCCCAGCCCCACACATTTCACCTATTTTGTTCTTCAGACTCCAAGCTCTTGATTTTTTTTTTTTTTTCTCCTTTCTTTTTGTGCTACCTCATTGTACCCACAGCAAAGCTCTTGGGAAACTGGTCACCGTTTGCTCCTCCAGGCAAGACCAAGGTCACTGAGCTCCGCAGATCAAGGTTTTGGGTCTTTGTTGAAGAGATTGTGGTAGGAAGGCTCTCTTGGCCTTTTTCCAGATGGTGGCTTTCCGTCTTTCCTGCTGTGTGAGTGGCATGGCTCCGTGTCCTGCGAGTGGTCATGCCTTTCCCATTGCCCAGCGGATAATTGAAGCTGGTCAGCTCTTTCTCCCGGAAGAGCACCTTCGCATTCTTGATCTCCGGTGAATGCTGTTAGCCTCATTTTATATCCAAAGAAACTGAGACCAGAGAGATTAAGGGGAAAAGTAAGGTTCATGGATACACAGGAAATAGCAGAACTGGACTTAAATTGAGATCTTCCAATGCTTTATCCAGTGATTTTGTTTTACCTCTTAATTCCTTTTAGGACCTCCTGGATTTTACAGATTGTAAAATTCAGATCTGTGTTAACTCATTTGGCCAAAGCTAGATGGCTGATGTCCTGCCTTCTAAATGTTCGCCATCTCGCCCAGAATGACTGGTCTTTCTCACAGGCCATCATCTACCTATGTGTCCTCGCAGTGACTGACAGATGTGATCATTCCTGTTGATTTTCTATAAAGTGCTAGATTTATATATTCTTTTATAAAGATATGAATAGACAAATCAATCAGCTTCAGCCTTTCCTTCACCTTACAGGCATCAGCAGAAATCACTCAGTAATTCTGACTTAGGGACTCAGTTGAGCAAACGCATAATGCACATGTACAAAGGCATACACATGCCTTAGATCTCAACCTCCCCACTTAGTTGGCAGGGTCACTTCTGTGTTCTTATTGCTTCTGAATATGGTTTAGGGTTAAATTAGCAATGAAGCTAATGAGACCAGTCATTCCTGAAAAGGATGATATTAGCCATCCTTTACTGAACGCCTGACTCAGTGCCAGGCTTTCTATTGGATCTGCAGGGATGTTTTCTCATTGTACGCCTAACTCCGCCCAGTGAGGTAGATGCCATGGTCATCTCCATTCTGTCATTTAATTGACTCAACCTCCCTCTGTCCTATTCTCTACCCTGCTCCCAGCTATCACTTTCCGGTACCTGCTCTTGACCTGGGCTAATGCGGCATGTGGGCTCTTGGAAGTCTCGTGTCAGGTTGACCTGGTGTGTTTCACATTCATGTCCTGCTCCATCTCTTCCTTAACCCACTGCAAGGTAAATTTACTTCTCCACAGTGGCAGTTTCCCACATCACATCAAGTCATTGATTTATTTGCTCATTTGTGTTCATTCACTCATTCATACCTCCAGCATTTATTGAGGGCCTCCTCTGTGCCAGGTGCTGCTGTCTTTGGAGCTACAAATCCTGGCCCTCAGTCATTCCTGTTATTCTGGGGAAAGGATGTGTGCACAGACAACTGCAGCTTGATCTCTTACTTGAGGGAAAAACAGGATGCTGTCTGGGTACAAAAGAGGGCTCCCCAACCCAGCTTATAGGTGGGAGGGTCAGGGCAGCCTTCCTGGAAGAGGTGAATCCCAGGCCAGGTCATGAAGATGGGTGAGAGAGGAGAGAAGGACTGTTTCAGACACCTGGTTTTCTCGAGATTCTTGGCTTCTCTACCCATTTTCCTTCTGGCAACATAATGCACAGGATTGAACACGTACAGAGCTACCCTGCTCTGTCCTCATAACTCCCACCTCCTTACTTCTTCTTGCCTACTGCCAAATCTTAGGTTTTGAGGAGTCTTTATTAATCTGCTTGTTCACTTATTTATTCATTCACAAACATTTGTTGAGAACCTACTATGTGCATAACATTGTGCCTGGGAGATATCCTGGTCATTGCCTTCATGGAAGATCTTACCAGCTCCTCACCAGCCACAGCTTCTGGGGATTTTTGGCTCTTTATTCTTTTTTCGATCTTAGCTCTAGCCTGATTTTTCCTGCTGAAGCACTTGCAGGTAAACCTCATCTTGGGTAAATGCTTCCGTTTACTGTCTTACCCTTCCTTCCGTGTTCTCCAGTTGATTTTCCTCTTCATCTCCTTTATCAGCCCTGAAAGTTTTTGATGGTAGGGATGGTGTCCCCATCTTTCACTGGTAAAGTTGAGTGAGAAACTTTTTCAATAATAACAAAATTATTCTCCTTTGTTAAGTACCTGTCAAGACAAGTATTTCTAATCCTCACAGCTTGGAAAGGGAGGAAACTGTTATCTTCACTTCATAGGTAAGAAAACTCATGCTCAGAAAGGCAGAGGGATTTTCTCAGAGTCATGCAGACAATTCACAGCAGGTGCAGCGCCAAACTTAGGTGTTTCTGTTCTCAAAACCTGATCTTTCCCCCATTATTTCTCAAACTTGGCTGGAATCACCTGGGCAGTTTAGTAAAAAGTTTTGATGCCTGGGTCTTACCCCTAGCAGTTCTATGAGTTAGTTGTTTCCGGGTGTGGCCTGGGCTTTGGAAACCTTGCAGAGCTCCCAGTGGAGTCTGACAGGGAGCTATGGAGAACCACATTGCCTCCCTACATCCGCACGGGCGGTGTGTGATTCTAAGCCCACATGTGTGGATGTCCATGTGATCAGCTGCAAGTTCTTTGTAGTCAGGGCTCTTTGGCCCTCCCTGCTGCTCCCCCACCCAGCGATTCCACCACACCACTCATGTGCACTGCTGAGGGTTGTTGACTGTTTAATCAGCTTCTTGGTTCTTATGTCCATGCAGAGGATTCACAGATAGGCGGTTGGAGTTTGATCACATCCAGCTTTTCTCATCCTCAGATCCTGTTGACATAACAGAAGAGCCTTATAAACACGCCGAGCACACCCGCTGGTCTGGGGAGTGTTGCTGGATGACCTAGACTCGTTGCAATTGCAGCCTGGGTCAACCTCTGACACTTCTGCCACCCTGCCTGGAAGGGAGGGAGCTGTTTCGAAGTTCCCTAGTGCAATGTTGTGTACTGCCCTGGCTCTGCTCAGGAGGGAATTGTGGCTTGCCTAGGCAGTGAGGGTTAGCTCATGTATTTATTTTGTTTCTGTCAAGGGTTCAGAGAGGCCTTTTTTGACTCTTAGCTTTATTGGTGAGGCAGTGGAGGCACAACTAGGTGAAATGACCTGGTAAATAAATGGATATAAAACCTGTTTCTACCTATTCGTATATTCCATATCAGGGTCAGGCTTCTGACTCCCAGGGTGGTGCTTTTCCCATTGTTGTACAATAGGCAGTGTCTGGCTTTTCATGCTAGCCTCCTCTGAAGCCACCAGCTTACCTCCTTCTCTCCTGTTCACTGTTTACATCTACCACACGGAGATACCCTGGGTGCCACTTTTTCCAGGAGTACTATTTACTTCTGTAGTGTGGCCTAGGGATGGTCCTGACATCCCTGGGTTCTCCTTGGACCTGCTCAACTGGAAGGAAATTTCTTGAGATGCTGTTTACGTACTTCTGGAATCTTCTCAGACCCACTCCTATGTCATAGTATTTAGTATTCTGCTTTCTTTCACTGATCAATAGTTCTGTGCCAGGCCCTGAAGTAGGCATGGTTGATGCTATGATAAAACACATATTCTGCATTCTATGGGCACAGTCTAGTGGAGATAATATGCAAGTAAAGCAATGTTTTTAAAAATATGGTCCGTAGGCCCCCTTGTATTAGATGCTTATTAAAAATGGATCTAGATTCATGGGTCCTTGTTCTAGATTAATTAGTTCAGAATCTCTGTGGGTTAGACTCAAGAAACCACATTTTAGCCTGCTCCCTAAGTGAAATGTGGGTGCTCTGAGGTGTGATGACTACGGAAGTGAGCTTGATCGTAACAGTGTAAAGTCATATATAATGGGGCACAGTGGGCAGGTGGCAGTTTGCAGGAGCACAGATTCTGAGGAGGGACACTCACTGGGCCTAGGACAGCTTCTGGGTGTCATGAGACATAACTAGAAGCTAGCCACATCAACTAGGTTTGGTGGAGTGTCATTTCTCTAAAGATGTGAATGAATCGTAAGTTATTCTTTCTTTAACTCTTACAGGACTGAGGTTTGCTTAACTCAGAATACACCTAGATCATGCAGCACTTAGGGAATCTGGTTCGCTGTAGGGGGCCTTCTGCTACTTTATCTATACCCGTGATCTCTTTAGCTCCCAGGATTAACTCCTGTCCTCACTGGGCTCTTCACACTAGAACCCAGTTCTTAGACCAGACCTCTATTTCTCTTAAGGTTTATGACTTGGGTTTGCAAAGTTTGCCCCCTAGAGGTTGGTTAATGCCCAGCCTGTAGGTTGCAGCTCTGGGAGTGATGACAACCTGGCCAGGTGCTCATGATTTTATTTTTATTGCAAAGAAAAAGAAAGGTTATTAGGAGGATGGGTGGAAGGAGAAGAGGTAGACAGACAGTCAAGGGAAATAAGTCAGAGAAAGCTATAGTGTTTCAGAATCAGAGGGCACGTATTGAATATCTGGTCAGAAATTTTTTTTTTTTTTTTTTTTGGAGATGAAGAAACTGAGGTTCAGCAAGGTGATATGACCCAAGTGATATCATTCATCACAGCCTCCAACTCTAAGGATTCCGATTCAGGATTTCTGAGAAGGGCTTTTTCTGTTTCACTACACTGGGTTGAAGCCTTTTCTAAGTGTACCCAAAAGGCTTATCATTTAAAGGGATTTTGTACGAAACTCTTTAGCAGTCAAATCATGTAGTAGGGGCAGTATGCTTATGTATTCTCCTGAAGCAAGGCTGACCCGAGTTTCAGAGCTTCGTATCACATGTCTTATGTTTGGAATTAAAACAAGCCTCTGCCTTGAGGTGCATCTTTGAAGGGTCAAGAGAAAACTACCAAATGCAGAACACAAATGTTTTCACACAGTAAATGAGAAAATCTCACGAATGTTATGTCGAACAGGCGGATGAAAATATCTCAGATTGTATATGAAGCCTGCACACTGTACTTCATGATTGAACTAATGTACATAGCTATGATTCAATAAAAAATTACCTAAAAAAAATAATAAAAATAAAAATAAAATTATCTAAAAAAATAAAATAAAATAAAATAAGCCTCTGTCTGTGAAAGTGCTTGGAGATGCATAATATTTTATACCATTGGTTCTCAAGGTGCGATCCCCACACAAGTAGCATTGGCATTACCTGAGGGCTTATTGGAAGAGCAGATTTGCCTGGCCCATCCCAGGCCCACTGAATCAGAACCTCTGGGGGTGGTGTCAGGCAGTCTGTGCTTTAACAAGCCCTGGTGATTTTCTCATGCACATTCAAGTCTGAGAACCATTGCTGGCCCTGCATTGACTGAGCAGCCCCTGCAGCTTGTGGGAATAAGGCTTTCAATGTCTCTGATTTTAGCTATGTGAGATGGCACTGGGGAGACAGGAGTGATGGGATTAGTGTCACAAGCCTCAGGTGGCATAGGCAAGATTGGTTCAAAGCTTTGACTTTTTGCTTGAACAGCAAAGACTGTGTGTATATAAAATACTGTCACACTGTTTGAGTTTAGGAGCACACACTGAGTGTGGATCACCGTATTAATCAGAAAGCAATCTTTTCATGCCTCTCCTAATGAAGCAAAGCTCCCCCAGTTCATTTCTTTGTGTGCTTAAGCCAGAAGCCTTGTGGTCATCAATATTACAGTACTTTTCTCTGCCTGCTTCATTGCACTGACTTTTTTGGGGGGTGGAGGGAGTTAACTTATTAAATAAAAATAAAACACTATTTCTCCATAGACTTGAAGCTTCAAGATTTCCTGGTGGACAATGAGACCTTCTCTGGGTTCCTGTCTCACAACCTGTCTCTCCCAAGGCCTACTGTGGACAGACTACTGAGGGCAGGTGTCAGTCTCCACCAGGTAAGGCCGCCTTCAGCTTCTCAGTGGGGCTGTTGGTAGTTACATTGTTCAAGCACCTGGAAAGAAATGAATAAAACCCTCTCCTTGCAATGATGGTGAAGCAGGTAGTTAGCTGGAGATGCACCTGCTTTTACTTCCCTGCTCAGGCTGGAATTGGTGAACCATCTGTAGAGTGGAGTGTGCAACCTGGCGTCATGGGCCAGCTGGTGGAAGTAAAATTGATTTCCTGCCTGTCAATTGGTATTTGTGATGACTTCCTCCTAAAAGGGTTTCATTTTAAGCTGAGTTAGATTTTTCACAAAAAGAATTTCACAGTTCTGAGACAATAACCAGGGTTGAGGATTATTGATCTGGAGCAGCTCTCTTTATAAAATCTAAGACAGGAGATTTTAAAAACTTATTCCTTCTTTTAAAGAGAGACAAACCTATAGAAAGAATTTTTAAGAATTCATAAAACCAGGAAGGAATATTAGTGTTTATATAGCATTTTAACCTAAGAAGCTTAAAAAAAAAAAAAAACTTTCCCTGGCATCATTAATTATTATATAGCTCCTGTGCAGTGGGTAGCAGCCCCAGATCTCATGGTTAGTGATTTTTCAGAGATGCTCCTTAAGTTTATTCTCTGGCAGAAAGGGGAACTGCTTCCTCGCCCTGTCTCATGTCTACACACGCTTGTCTTTACAATAAGCAGAAGTGGTGGAAATGTTTATACTTGCAAATAATGTTTTTGCTTCACATGATCTAGAATTTTTAAAATTAGGAAAATGCTTACTGCTTGCCCTTCTGAAACTAGGAAAATATGCTTTGTGTTTACCAATTGTGTGGTTGGGAAATGGGCCAAAGGCAGCAGGCTTTTTGAAATTAGTTGCATTTAGCATAATTTCCATTGCCCCCTGCCAATTTCATATCTGTCACATCTGATCAGTTTAAAATAAGGGGTTTCCTAAGTATGGAGGGGGTCCTTGTGTGGTAATTAGAGTTTTCTGTGCTGTCAGTATTTTTAAACAGACTTAGTAAAGGTAGGCTGATGATCTGGCAGCAAGGACCAGTTAAAAAAAAGGAGTAAAACTGAAATGTGCTCGAGTATCTGGCAGCGTGTGAAAATTTAATGGAGACCATAGTAGGCAAGAAGCTCTGTTGTGTTTAGAAAACTGCCTGAGTTTTGAGAGGTTTTTGGTCCATCACTCACATTAAGTTGTTCTACAAGCATGTCAGCTTGTACCAATTTAACAGGGGGTAGTAATGATGTAATAAAGAACCTGCATCGCATTAATTCAATAAATAATTACTGTCTATGATGTTTTAGCCCTGTGGATACAAAATAAGCAGAAAAAATAAGGGCTCTTCTTCTTACAAAAAGCTTGCTGTCTGTTGGACAATAAGGACCCTATATGAAGAACGGTTTATTTAGGCTCCAAAAGACAAATGAGTAAACAAAATATGACCAAGGAGAGGCTCTCTAGGAGGTTTGCTAAGGGAATAAATGAGAATGATTT
Organism: Arctocebus calabarensis; assembly: GCA_963573935.1. Lineage (NCBI taxonomy): Eukaryota > Metazoa > Chordata > Mammalia > Primates > Lorisidae > Arctocebus > Arctocebus calabarensis. The sequence continues at coordinate 69,909 of CAUYON010177584.1, read as the reverse complement.
AAAATTGGCCATCAGGGGGATGATAAGAGTCCTGGTTTTGTAGCACTCTGCTCTGGGGCAAGTAAAATGAAGGATTCCAAATTCTGAAATTACTTGAAAGTAATTCTGTGCATCAGTTAAATATCTCTACCAATAGATAAATATGTGTAGCATGAAGGACCCTCCCCAGTAATTCAGCCCAATCCCAGTTCAAGATATAAATTGCAAAATTAAGAGTATGTTTTTCTTCTTGTAATGAAAGTGGTTTCAGGAGTTCAGACTCTGGATTCCTATTTGCTGAATTGTGTATCCTACTATGGAAAAAAGGAGTTGGACTCAGGGTTTCCCTTTGCAAGAGGAACATGAGTGTGCAAAATATTTGTCACATAAAATCCACAGGTCTGAAATGTCCTGTGGTTGTTCCTTGTGCCTTGTTACTTGAACTTTCAGAGTTCAGTAAAGAGAAACAGCATAGGGGTGTTGCAATGCTGCCATTTTTAACATCTTTAACATCTTGATGTGAAGCTCCCCCAAACACTGCAAGCTTCCAGTTTCCCATCTTTGTAACCCAGTTTTGCTTGTCTTTCCCTTTGCATGAAATGCTTCCAGGTGTTTTTGCAAGGCTATCAGTTACATTTGACCAATCTGTGCAATGGATCAAAACTAGGAGAGGTGGTTCAGCTTGGCAACCAAGAAGTTTCTGAGCTTTGTGGTCTACCAAGGGAGAGACTGGATGAAGCAGAACGCATGCTTCGTTCCAACGTGGATATCCTGAAACCGGTGTTGGTAAGTAGACTCGCTCTGTGGAGGAAATTCAAGCGCTAATGCTTTTAGAATGTGAATTTTTTTCTTGGACAACATGACTTTGTTTTTGTAGAAAAAATAGGGCTGCCCGAGAGTTTAGCTAAGTGGTATTCTAAGTTTTTTTAAAAACTTTTGGACCATCTCCTGGGAGCTACATGGGGGAAGAATAAACTGAGTGTAGTTGGGTTTAAGCCCACGTACCTTGTGCCTGTTTCAATTAGAGAGGGCCTGCCTTTTCAAGTTTTTTATATTATAATTCTAAGTAAAAGTTCATCTGAGGAAAGAGTTCCCTAGATATAAAAAAAATTCTTTTGAAACCATTGATGGGAAAATGGATTCTATTCACACTGAAAAGCCTATCAGAAAGGAGGTATTGTGGACTTCCTTAGTTGGAAAACCTTGGAATTGAAGGCCCCCTTCCCCTGCACTCAATAATTATCTTAATTAATGACAAAACTGCATTCAAAGGAAAAAAAACTCCCAACAATGTTTGCTTAGCCTAGAAGTCAAGTGTGTAGTTCAGAGCACTCGATGAGAATACCTATTCATTCATAACCAAAGAATGCAGGTGGGCCTGAGGTTTTGGTCATCAGAGTATGGTATATAGTTCCAAAACAAATATTTCTCAGGGTTTTTTGAGATCTTTGGTGAAATGCCCCTCCAACAGAATCTTTTAACATCTGAATTCTGTTTTTCTACTTACCCTAATGCTGCTCTGATCTGTCAGTAAGTTCTTTTTGTTTTGAGATGGAGTCTCGCTCTGTTGCCCTGGGTAGAGTGCCATAGTGTCATAGCTCACAGCAACCTGAAACTCCTGGACTCAAGCAATCCTCTTATCTCCCTTTTTCCACTTTTTTTAGTAGAGATGGGGTCTTGCTCTTGCTCAGGCTGGTCTTGAACTCCTGAACTCAAGCAATCTACCTGCCTCGGCTTCCTAGAGTGCTAGGATTATAGGTGTGAGCCACCACGCCCAGCCAGTAGGTTCTCTTAAAACCAGGGAAAGAGCCTGGTGGGAAGGATGTGCCTGGAGAGAGATGTTCTTCATCATAATAAGATGAAATTGTAATTGCTTTGGATTCTTGTGCAGTGTGGTTTCTTTATAGAGAGTTGGGTTCTTATAGGGGTTTCTAAGAATGTTTGGTTTCTGGCCTCTGTGTCTAGATCATATTATGTGACCTTAAAAACATATCTCAGGGTTTATTCTCTTGACTGACCATCAATTTCTGTATCCTGTGTGATTCTATAATATAGCTGCGGCTGCATTGAGATAAAGGTAGTAGTTGAGCTGTAGGTACCTCTCTGGAGGGCAGCCAAGCTGGTCAATATGAAGGGCTTAGGCCTAATGCTTAAGATCTGTTTTTTTTTTTTTGAGATAGAGCCTCAAGCTGTCACCCTGGATAGAGGGTCGTGGCATCACAGCTCACAGCAACCTCCAATTCCTGGGCTCAAGTGAGTCTCCTGCCTCCGCCTCCCAAGTAGCTGGGACTACAGGTGCCCACCACAACGCCCGGCCATTTTTTGGTTGCAGCCATCGTTGTTGTTTGGCAGGCCTGGGCTGGATTCAAACCCGCCAGCTCAGGTGTACGTGGCTGGCGCCTTAGCCCGTTGAGCTACAGGCGCCGAGCCTAAAATCTGTTTTTGTTTGAGTCCAGAAATTTCAGTATTTCTATTTTAGTTTTTGTTTTAAGTACCGAGTGCTTTGTTCAGTGGTTTGGGATTCTGTTGGTTAATGTTTCCATAGTATAATTTCAAATAAAATATATTTATGTGTGAGGGTGTTTGCAACCCTAAGTAACTAGCCTAAAATGTTAGATAAGCTCACTTATATAGACAGTTATTACATCTGTTGGCCCTTTTTGGATTGTGAGATAGAGTCAAAGTTTTATATACAAATGATACAATAAGTTATTATAGAACCATTTCTTTAGACTGTTTGGGGCTGCTTTTTACTATAAGATAGACATGCTCATCCTCTCAGTCAGAATGATTCAAAGTTTGGAAAGATAGGTATTTTTGGAAGACAGAGTAGTTTATTCTGGTGGCCATTCATTGTTTTTTACTTCTCTTTACTTTCCTGTGTATGCACAACCCAGTAAAATTCCTCTGTTCACATAATGTCTGATTCATACTCAAAGAAGGATGACAGTACAGCCATCATCGACTGACCATTAACAGCCCAGGTTTCAACTTGAAAAAAATATGTCTCTGTTTGGGAGGATTAGCAGCTTAGCACTGCATGGAAGTGTCCCTTCACAACTGTCAGCTGCATTCAGTCTCATCTTGTGGTTGCGCCTTGTGAATCTGTTGATTCTCGCTAAGTGCTGATTGAGGTGGCTGCCACGTGTTCCCTACATATCTCTTGGGTTTGGGGAGCATCTCAGGTTCTGCCCTGACCCCTCTGCTGTTGCTGAGAAACCTGTGTCCATAAAGCTAGAAAACGAGACTCTTACATTAGAATATAGTGAGTGTTCAGGATTATTCTATGTCAAGATGATTTTGGAGGATTACTTTGGGATGAACTGACCTTTAAGCGTTATAAAAATGTGACTCTTATTTATTGAATTAAGTAAACCATTAATTAGAGTACTGGGGCTGATATTTGATTTGCATTAAGCAGCTTTTTTCTCTAGCCATTTGGTTGAAATTTCTACATTTGTGATGTAGATGGATGTGGCATGTGATGACATTACACATGGGTGGTCAATTGTGCCAAGAAGTGCAACCAGACCAGCAACCAGATGTCAGGCCCTTCATAGGCAGGGAAGCTGTTCTGTGTTTGTCTATCCAAAATGGATTTTCAGGAGAGACATATTTTGAAACATTTTTTCTCCTTGTGTGTGTATGTTGTGGGGGTGGTGATGGAGTGTTTCCTTATTTTATAGCCAAAGGTATTGTGACTCTTCCTCTTGAGCCTCCTTCAGTCTTGAGAGAACCCTTGGATAATAGTGTTTGACGACATGGGGGAAAATGTAGCAGAGTGGAAGTGTCAGCTGGATCTGGGTTCAAATATTGCCTCAGCAGTTTACCAGCATTGATCTCGAATATTTAGCCTTTGTAAGCCTCAGATTATTCTTCTTTTACAAGCAGATAATATATGTGTGTCTTCATCCCTTTGTTGTGTTTATTGGTCATATACACGGCCTGACAATTAAGTTTGTGACCTCGCCCTAGAATAAGTGCTATGTACCTCATTGTTGAATATCACTAGGGTCACCTTGGGAGTACTAGGGTCACCCTTGGTCATCTGGTGACTATGGTGGTCAGCAAAGAGTAGCCCTTTTTCTAGGATGAGTTTCCAAAATTAATTGTCTAACCTTTTAACCTCTTCATATGGAGAGCCTGGCATGGGGCCTGGCATGCATTAGGTGTTCAATAAGTAGAATTTGGTAGTTTAATTGACATGAGTAATAGAAATGATATGCTGAAAACAATTGCTGGCAAGATGATCTTTTTCTATAGACCTATGTAAGAACTTTCAGAGTGATAACAAGCAAAGAGGTCCTGGGGAGTGTTTCCATGAACAATTGCATTCTTTGTCCAGATATTGCCAAAGCCTCATATTCCTTTTTTTTTGAGACAGAGCCTCAAGCTGTCACCCTGGATAGAGTGCTGTGACATCACAGCTCACAGCAACCCCCAATTCCTGGTCTGTGAGTCTCTTGCCTCTGCCTCCCAAGTAGCTGGGACTACAGGTGCCCGCCACAGCACCCGGCCATTTTTTGGTTGCAGCCGTCATTGTTGTTTGGCGGGCCCGGACTGGATTCGAACCCGCCAGCTCAGGTGTATGTGGCTGGCGCCTTAGCCCGTTGAGCCACAGGCGCCGAGCCCAAAGCCTCATATTCCTATAGATTCTTCTTTATGCCTCAGTTCATACCTCACATGAAAATTAATACTGGATATCAGAATGCCATTGCATCCTTAAAGATCTTTGGAAATAAGAACAGTTTCCATTAGGCATTCTCTATTTTTTTTTACTTAATAATTTGCTCATTTATTGAACAATATTTATTGAGTGATTATTATTTGTCAGGAATCTTCTAGGAACTGCCCTCAATTTAAATGCTTGAAAAGTTGGCTTTCTGATGAGTACAGGGGTGGGTTGGTGTATAAAATATTATCTCTGGAGCTTGGGGTCTGTAGCTCAGCAGCTAGGGTGCCAACCACATACACCAGAGCTTGTAGGTTCAAACCCAGCTAGGCCTGCCAAACAACAATGACAACTACGACAAAAATAATAGACGGGTGTTGTGGCAGGCGCTTGTAGTCCCAGCTACTTGGCAGGCTAAGAGAATTGCGTAAGCCCAAGAGTTTGAGGTTGCTGTGAGCTGCGATGCCACGACACTCTACAAAGGGCAACGTAGTGAGACTCTGTCTCAAAAAAAAAAAAAAAAGAAATATTATGTCTGGGATATATGCACTTAGTCATCAGGGAGATATATTACTGAGTGTTTACAGTATTTGGAAGAGGCGTTCAGGGCCCTCTCAAGGTGACTTCCTCTGTCTTACAGCTCAGCAGGGGGGATTTGGCTATGTGGGTGGGCTGGGCATGTGAACTTTCCCTCCATCTTCGCTGGCGTCCTTCCTGAAGCCTTATATACCTTTCCTAGAGGAAGGACAGATGTTTATGTGGGAGCCTCTCTCTGCTCTCCCATGGAAACCTCCAATCTGTTTTGGACTGTAGGAAGGGGCCATAATAGCAAATTTGGGCCAGAGGGATTTATGTGCTTCTGTTGTCAAGGTCTTGATGGTTGTATTAGTTTTGTCCTTGCTGCCATAACAAATCACTGAGTACTTGGCTCGGCAGTGTGAGTCTCTCTCACGCTGTACAAGTTCAGTGTGGGGTGGGTGTAGCTATGTAGAGTTTGGCGGGAGGAGGAGCAGGGAGACATGACACTGAACAGGTGGGCAAAGGTCAGCTGAGGTGCTGCAGACCTTCTCCAGCTGTGTGAGGACACCGGGCCTCATCCTAGAGCAAGGGGAGCCACAGAAAGGCTGCAGAGGCTGAGCGGTTTCATGAAGCGAACACAAAACACGGAGCATTTCTGTGAACTCGAATGCCCTTTGAAGCAGGCCCTGCCCAGTCCTTCTCTCATTCTACTCATGTACTTCTCCCTTCCTTTTAGTTTTTCTTCAAACTAAACAAACATTTACCGGGTGCCGCGTTGTTAGGTACATAGAACTATGCTAGACACTGAGTTGAAATAAGAATTAAATTTAAATTGACTTTGCCTGTTTACTGCCCTTTTTGTTTTTAGTTGTTCACGACTTAACTGTTCAGCTAGTGAGGACAGAAGAAAGTCATCTGCTAGACCCAGGACAAATGGAGCACATGGCCATTTTCATTCTGGGGCCACTGTCCTAACTGTCAGGCTTTTAGAAAATGTCACTAGGTTGTGATTAGCCCATTTTGCAGAAGTGGGTGGGAGGTCTTGAGTAATAGAGCACGCATTTGTGTGTTCTTCCTCTAATGACATTGTGGTATTTAGTCATGATCTAAAAATAGCGAATAATACACGAATTCCTGTTAATGTAACACAAAAAGTACAGTCCCTCACTAAAAGTTTTATTTTCCCTCTTTTTTTCCTCCTTTCCTTCCTTTGTATGAGAAAATCATTTGCCTCCTATTTATAATGGGGACCTATATGAGTTCATAGCCAAGAGAATGTTCTTGGCTTGGAAAAATAATAGTAGGAATTCCAAGCCGTGAATTGTTTACTGGAGCTCTTTGAAAATATGATTTGGCAAGCTTTGTCTGCCTTTGTCAAGTAAGTATGAGCAGGAGACCATAGATAATAGTAGGTGTAGACATGTGATTCTCAAACTGTATTTTTGGTCTAATTATAAAGCCTGAATTGTTTTCTGGCCTTAATTTTATTCAAGAAAGTCATCTGTCTTTTGGATTAAGTATATACTCAAGCCAACATAGATTCTTTACCCTTTCTTTGATCCTGCCCAACTAGCCTTCTTCTCTCACCTTACATTGAATTAAAAAGACAATTACGAAGTAATTCAAATGCACAAAGAGGTACAGAGAGTAACATGGACAGAACTTGTTTACCATCATCCATCATTCTGCTCTGCTAACTTCAGATTCTGTTCAGGAAATACGGAAAAACGTTACAGATGTAGTTGATGCCACCTGTGCATCCCTAGCTCTAGTCTTCAGAGATAACTCCTGTCCTGGAGTTGGATGCCTTCTTACAATATATATTTACATTCTGTTGAGCACCATCGATAGATTGGCTTCCATCTATCTATTGTTCACACCGCATAAGTGCATATATTCATCTTCTGCTTCTCTTTTCATTCAACATTATATTTTTGAAATTTATACAAGTTAATACATGTGCATCTGGTTAATTTTTTTCACCCTATAGCCCCTTAGCAAAGAAGTGGTTAATTTTAACTGCTGCCTAGTATTCCATTTTGGTACTAAAATTTAAAAAATTAATCTTTCTAGTTTTTGGATTACCTTTTTTTCTCAGGTTGTTTGTGGTACAGTGTTTACTTTTAAAAAGTAAGATTTCTTGGCTTGGCGCCTGTGACTCAACAGGCTAAGGCGCCAGCCACGTACACCTGAGCTGGCAGGTTCGAATCCAGTCCGGGCCCGCCAAACAACAATGTCGGCTGCAACCAAAATAAAAAAAATGGCCAGGTGTTGTGTCAGGCACCTGTAGTCCCAGCTACTTGGGAGGTGGAGGCAAGAAACTCTCTTGAGCCCAGGAATTGGAAGTTGCTGTGAGCTGTGATGCCACAGCACTCCATCCAGGGTGACAGCCTGAGGCTCTGTCTCAAAAAAAAAAAGTAAGATTTCTTTTTTTTTTTCATTTTGGTTTGAGTTTTTATGTTTTATTTCAGAAATCCTTTCCTACCCCAAGTTCCAAAGTATATTTTCTCCCATGTTTTGAACTTTGATTTTTACTTTTAGTTCTTTAATTGACCAAGAATTTACTTTTATTCAGTGATGTGAAGTAGAAAATCTTTTCTTATGTGAATAGCCAGTTAGTTGTACCAGTAACAGTTGTTGAATAGCCTATCTGTTCCCTCCTAATTTGTAGTGTTAATTTTGCTGATTTGTATCAATCTCTTCTCTATATTCTATTATAGCCAAGCACAGAAAAGTAAAATGAAATCTTGAACAAAAAATCCAGATAATCCAAGCTTTAAACTTGATGCTGAATTTAATTACCTGTGCTTTTTAAAACCCTGTGTGTATGTCAATCCTTGCCTGTTTGTGTAACTCCAGGCAACATTTCTTTCTTTTTTTTTTTTTTTAATTTTATTTTAATTTAATTTTTAATTTTTTTAATTTTATTTTTACATATACATGTGTTAATTAGGTTTCTACTTTTTGCCTTCACAGAATTTAAAAGGCTTAAAATTTAATAACAATAACAATGTTTAAGACAAGGACTAGAAACAAAAACCATGTAAAGAAGGAATGAAGATAAATACATTCAGAAAGGAAAACAGACAATTACTGCATCAAAAAAGAAATATTACTTTCTTTCAAAATGTTTATATAGTTCAAAGTTTATATTGACTACAGATTGCCAATACTTTTAATGAAGACTGGATATTTAATCTCAAATGAAAGACTAAAAAGGATCCTGATAATGTCACTGACTGTTTTACTTTATACATACGGATGGTTTCAGCCAACGTTTCCAGGAGAGACCAAAACTAAAATCAGTCAGTCAAGTAGACAAGTAAACAAACCCAAAACATAGACTGCTGACCACAAAGTCATATTGTAAGAGGTGGCATAGAGTTGGTGTCTGCCTACATAAAGGTCTGCTAACACACAGCAAATTTCATGAGGTCCTTATGTTTATGTCATTATCAGCTGTATCCACGGGCTAAACAGCTGTGCCATTGGCCCTGCTCTATGCATGGAGTTTTGCTGAATTGTGAGCTTTTAAAAAAGAAGAATAAGTTTGCTGCAAAGTCAAATCATTTAAACTGAAAAAACCTAAAGGAAAAATTCTTCAGTATGAAGATGTAAATTTATTCAGATAGAGAAGACATTCTAGGAGCACCAGGAACTGCTCAGTGATTTGTGCCCTTCAGGGGACAGATGACTGGTATTGGTGAAGGCGACACTGGGCCAGTGTTGGGGCTGGGGTTTTTTAGAAACCTCTTTTACACTCGGCAGCTACTGGGCCTGACTGGTGTAACACCATCTTGGAGCCTTGCCAAGGCCTCTTCTCACTGCTCCTCCATCTGACGCAGATGGTCGTGTGTGGATCAGACCTGGAATGCGCAGCCAGTCTGTGTTAGGAGCGCTGTGAAAAGAGGCTGAGTGAACATTGTCCAAGTGCCGGGACTTAGCAGCTCTCCAACTTCAGTGTGCGAGAGGGTCCCTTGAGGATTCCTGGGTCCCTCTCTTAGCTTCTGATTCAGTAGGTCTCAGGTGGTGGAGAACCTGCATATTTTACAAGCACCACACGTGGTTCTGAGGCAGGAGCTCCCCAAACCACCTTGCGTGAGTGAAGCCTGGTCATTCATAACTCTCTGCTATGATTTTGGTTGTATTTGAGCACAGCAGCTACCATTGTTAATTAATATATCTTTTTAAATAAACCTACTTGTTTTGGATTAACCATATCACTTACTAGAAGTAGAAGGTACACATGAATAAACATTAAGATAAAGATGTGAATATATATACATACATACATGTGCTTATATATGTATACAAGGTCAGACAATTAAGTTCACCAACTCATCCTACAAATGTGCTCTATACCTCATTGCTGAATATCACTATGGTCGCCTTTGAAGTACTACCCTCGGGAAGCTGTGCACCAACACCAGTCCTCCCTTCAAAGCACCTTTTCCAGGGTGAGTTTAAGAACTTAATTGTCAGACCTCATATGATGACAGCTGTAATACACACATAGTTAGAAATAATGAGTATTTCTTCAAGTTTTTCAATAGAAATTTAACTTTGGGGCAAGTTAATATGTGTAAGACACCTATGTATATGTATTTTATACATATATGCATTGCACATACCATAGATATTTGCTATAGTATACATATTTATAATATGGTATACATATATATAATATACATCCACTTAGCATCATCCTGTTTTTAGTATTCGGCAAGCATTGTGTAAAAGAAGTGAGTTAAAAGGGGACACAAGGTGTTTTATCTTAAGGCTTCTGGAATTAGGATGAGGATTTCTTAACCTTGCAATAAAGACTATTATTAATTTTAGACATTTCAGCATGGCTGTTGTGCTATGGCATGATAACTCTAGCTCTCTACCTAGCAGAGGGAGGATGTCCCAACGTGAGAGAAAGTTTGAGAGCTCACTAAGAAATGGGAGAAGATTTTTTTTCATTTTTAGAGCTGGAAAACCCTGTTTGAAGACCAAAGCCCTCCAGTTTTGGCAGTACACTTTTAGGAAGGGAAGAAAAAGGAAATAGATGAAATTGTTGACCATTGTAGGGTGTGCCAGGCACTGTGCAAGGGGCTTTGTTTGGGTTCTCTAATTCAATGTTCATGAAAACTCTGTAACGTGTGCGCAGCCTTTTAAACTCCGCTGCGAGGTCGAGTGAATGGGGCATGGGGAGTTTGAGTCATTTGCCTGGGGGAGCCACCCCAGGTCTCCATGGCCAGAGAATCAAGAGGTTGGGTGACTAACACGAATCATACAAAATCCTGTTTCCATTCAGATTTTATAAAAGAAATGGATTGACTACCACATTTGAAGTTTTAAAAATAATATGTTCATTTGTTATTTTTGTTTGTCTTGGTTTGTTTTGTCTTTGGTATGTAATCCTGCACATCTGTCATAGTGTAGGTCCGGCGTCAAACACAAAAACTTTAACTTTACCTTAAGCTTCAATTAAGACTTTTCAGTTTGTACTAGTTTTCCTTCCTGCTGGCTCTCTGCGGGTTTGACTTCTAGCATGGTAACTGTTAGTTATAGTGAACTCAGGCTGGGCATGGTGATTCACGCCTATATTCTCAGCACATTGGGAGGCTGAGGTGGGAGGACAGCCTGAGGCCAGGAGTTTCACACCAGTCTGAAATTTGGCAAAATAGCGAGGCCTCTGTCTCTATAAAAAATAAGAAAAATTAGCCAGGCGTGGTGGTGCACACCTATAGTTCTAGCTACTAGGGAGCCTGAGGCAGAGAAATCACTTAAGCCCAGGAGTTTAAGGTTGCAGTGAGCTATGATTGTGCCACTATATTCTATCCTGGGTGACAGTGAGAAACACCCTGTCTCTGTTAAAAAAAAATTTAATAAAATGAACCCAAAGAGAGAAAATAAAGACAAGACATACTGCATCTGTTTTTGCTCATGAATTGCTCTCCATGGAAGGGACAATTGTTAACACAATCTGCATGTTACCGAGTAGAGACCTACCTGAGTACAGCGTTCACGTGAGACTCTGTAGGTCCTTCTGAAGACTGTGAGTGTGAGAATACTGGGACTCTGATGAATAAAAGCCATTCCAGAAGAGCTGATGAATCAGGCTGGGCAAATTCTCTCATAGAACCTTCAAGCAGATTTTCTCAGAAATGCACATTTAGGATTATGCTGGGATGTTATGATGATCATGATAATTTTGAATCTTCTTCGTTTGGAGATCTTTGCTAAAAAATCTTCGCAGGCTGCATTTCTCAGAGACAGTGAGTCCCATCCCCTTCCAGCCATTCTCTGTGTAGTCTGCATTACAATTTCATAGCATCTCTGATGTGACAAATATTCTCTATACTTCAGAGAAGTCTGATATGATATTCAATGAAACCATGCCCATAGAACAAGGAAAGATTTTTCCTTAAAGACTTTTCCTCACTATTTGACAAATAAGAATGGTGAACCTGCCCTGTATCTTTTTCTCTTTAGAAGCATAAAACCTTAGAACCAAATTTGAGGCCAGGAGTGCATCCTTGTTCTTTTTCTTCATTAGCTTATGCTTTCTGACCTAATTTATCTTTTCCCTGGGCCTATTTTTTTTTTTTATGGTTGCTATGCAGTTAGAGGGCATATAACATCAACCAACTATGGACGGTATATAAAGGTTTGACTAATCTAGACTTAAAAGTAAGTATTCTACATTAAATGTCCAGTATTAGAAACAGTGCTGACTTGAACAGAGGGAACGAATTCCTTCTTCTCCTGATTTTTACAGCTTTAAGCCTTACATTTTCTTCCTTTCTCAAGAGCCATCACTAACTTATTTCTCAAGGCCATTTCCAGATTACCTGTCTTATAGAATCATCATAGACAGATTTAGGAATTTGTGGTCAGGGTTGTATAGGACTCATATATTCCCCTCCCCTCCAAATGAAGTATTTTTTATCTATTGCATATTAATGTGTGCACAAAGAATTAATAGTAATTCTTGTCTGAAGAGAGCAAAATTCAAACTTCCAGTTAGGATAATGGTTGTGTCTTTTATTTTAATTAGGAGCTGGTTTCTTGTTTTGTTTCAACTTATGCTTGTGAACAGTTTTAATTAACTTGTTTGTTTTCAATAGAGATTTTAGGTTTAGGTCTGAACTAAAAAAGTATTTTTTCTCATTCCAGATAGGACTAAACTCTACATCTCCCATTCTGAGCAAGGAGCTGAATGAAGCTACGAAAGTTCTGCTGGACAGTCTCGGGACTTTGGCCCATGAGGTAAGTTGTATCTTTCTAGGGGCAGAAAATGGAATATCCATTGCATCACTTTTTTAAATTCTAAGTTTGGAGAGAGGACAGAGAGGAGGAAGGAGGGACATTGGTGTGCTCCTACCTAATGCACACAATGTAAGGGCTTATGGCACACCTCCTGGGTATGGGACACAACTACCACAGGGACTTTGTCTAACAAATGCAAACATTGTAACCTAATCATCTGTACCCTTATATTAATCTGAAATAAAAAAATAAATTCTGAGTTTAGCAAGAAGATCCTTTTGATTTGAATATGATATGAGATATAAATTATAATTTTAGTAGAAATGTAAGTGATTTAAAAAATGATCTATTTTATAAAGAATATGTGGCATTTAAACACAAGGGGATATTATTCAGCCCAAACCGGGAATGAAATCTTGTCATTTGCAGCCACATGGCTAGAACTTGAGGTCACTATATTAAGTGAACCAAACAAAGGACAAAAAGACAAGTGTTGCCTGTTCTCTTATATGTGGGAGCTAAAAAAGTGGGTCTTGGGATTGGTGGTTACTAGAGACTGAGAAGGAAGAAAGGAGTGGGGCGGGAATGGAAGTGGATTAATGGGTACAATTGCTGTTTGAGAGAAAAAATAAGACCTAGTGCTAAATTATCAGTTGGGTGACTATAATTTACAGTAATCTGTTGTCTATAGTAGAACCTCTATAAGTTGATCACCCAAGGGACTGAAACAAACTGGTTCACACAGGGAGGTGCTCAACATAAGGAGCTGGGGCTACTGTACTGAAAGGTACATGTGGTGCATGTCTGGTCTATGAGAGTTAGGTCAACTTAAGGAGCTGATCAGTGTAGGGAGGTGGTTCAACTATTGAGGTTCTACTGTATTTATAAAAAGTAGAATTCTCTCTTTCACCCCTAACGGCCTGCTTTGTCTGAGCAGAAACTTCTTCTTATTTCTTCTTCAGTAACAAGATGAGACAATCATTTCCCCCCAAAACAGATGGTTACCATCTACAGGGAGTAACATGGTACCCCTAATTCGACTCTTTCCTATGTAAATATCTGGTCTCTGAGGTTGGAACAACCTTAGGAACGTGGTCTCTTTTTAGGACATTTAGTTGAGTTTACTTTTTAGATCTACATGTTGACAAATGTTCCGTGTAAACTTTGTCCTTTAAGAGATCAGAGGGCCTGTAGGTAATGCAAAAGCAGTTAATCTTTCCTCTGACTCAGCCAGAGAGTGTGCTCTGCCTTTCTAACTCCCAGCCTTGTTTTGAATTAGGCTTGGAAGGAAAGAACATTTTTTTTTTTTTTTTGAGACAGACCCTCAAGCTGTCGCCCTGGGTAGAGTGCTGTGGCATCACAGCTCACAGCAACCTCCAATTCCTGGGCTCAAGCGAGTCTCCTGCCTCTGCCTCCCAAGTAGCTGGGACCACAGGCGCCCGCCACAATGTCCGGCCATTTTTTGGTTGCAGCCGTCATTGTTGTTTGGCAGGCCTGGGCTGGATTCGAACCATCCAGCTCAGGTGTATGTGGCTGGCGCCTTAGCCCGCTGAGCCACAGGTGCAGAGCTGGAAAGAACTTTCTGGAGCCCTTATGCTTAAGGAGCTGAGCCGGGGGGTAGTGGTCAAAAGCAAAGCATGCCGTAATGTATAGGACATTGGAAAGTAATAATTCGTGGTGAAATTTTCTCAGACTTGATCCAACTTTATACTTAGCTGCTTCTCTAACTTTTCTTTGGTGTGTGCTTATATCTAACTTGGCCATTTTTTCATGCTTATATCATTATTTCAATATCAAAATTTACTTTGTTTTCTGACAATAAAAGTATTGCATGTTCATTGTGGAAAATGCAGAACATTTGGAAAATATAGGAAACACCGAGCTTTAACTCTGTTGACACTTTAGTCCTTTCTGTCCTGTTTTATTTCCTTTTCATTCTGTTGGTGTGTCTCTGACTGAAAGGGCTTGACTTTTAGGGCCCCTTTGAGGAGGAGGAGCTCCTTCCAGTCTGTCCTGTGTTACTCTGGTTGTGAAGGTTGGTGGAGAAGCTGGACCAACCAAGGCTCTTCCAAGAGGAGAGAGAGAGAGAACTGTCCAGAGCTATTTTCTAGGGCCCCGTGAGCTGACAGTACCACACCCTGCCTTGCTGTGGCAGTTTCCTCCCTGACCTCCCTGTTGGTCATTTCTGGCCTTTGAGAAAGCAAAGCTGTGACTATAATGTGGAGGCTGCCTCTTCGCTCAGGATTTGGTTACAGCTGTTTTCTCTTATATCAGTGGCCCTGCCTTTTGTCTGGGGTAAAACAATAATTAAAAGCATATGATGTTCCCTCTGCTGATGTGGTAGAAACTTTCTGACTGAACAGTATACATTATTCTTGGCAGCTGCTCCTTGTGCCCTGCCTGCTCCTGGTCCCAGGATAAGCAAGGACCACCCACTTCTCTCTGCAGAACACCTGCAAGTCCCTTTGATCATAGGTCACTCGCAGTCTAACTTGCTATTTCTGTGAGACATATGGAAGAAGACAAATAAATGTACTTCTTTGTTTGGTATTTGGAAAGAGTTGATTTTTTTTTTTTTTTTTTTGAGACAGAGTCTCACTATGTCACCCTAGGTAGAGTGCTGTGGTGTCTCAGCTCACAGCAACCTCAAACTCTTGGACTCAAGCTGTTCTCTTGCCTCAAGTAGTCCCAAGCTGTTCTCTTGTCCCAAGTAGCTGGGACTACAGGTGCCTGCCAGAATGCTGGCTTTCTTTTTGTTGCAATTGTCATTGTTGTTTAGCAGGCCCTGGGCCAGGCTCAAACCTGTTAGCTCTAGTGTAGGTAGCTGGTGCCATAACCAATAAGCTATAGGCACCGAGCCGGAAATTGATTGTTTTGACCAATCACAATCCTTGAAAGGAAAAGACCCAGGAGTTGTGTTCTTGTGTAGTTGCTACATGCTCCCTCCCTGGAAACATCAATCTTGGTGACATCTGGCCTGGCCTTGGGAGCCTTGTTCCCATCTAGAGGCATAAGGCCAAAGGTTAGGACCTAGAGTGTCCAGGACCATGTTATTCACAGAACCAGTAGGCTGTGCACTAGAAAGCTGGGCACATGCAGTTCTCCAGGGTGGGGACAGGGCCCTGCCACTCATCCCCCCAGCCTTCTATGGCTCAGTCCTCCTGGGTGGTGAAAAAGTGCAGTGACATTCAAGGAATGGGCTTTATTAATGATTTACTATGACATTTATCCAAATACAAAGTGCTCTATAAAGATTTAATAATAATGATTGGGCTAAGAACCCCACAAGGTGCTAGAGTACCTGTGTATGTGAGACAGAGCACCATTGGGATCATGGATGGTTGTTGAGTGTGAATCACAGACAGCCCCACTGCCTGGGGCTTCAGACTCACGCCTCGGGGCTATTCCATGCAGGACGCCCTCTTGACACCCTCTCATGCAGAGAGCAGTGTACTCCTCCCCACATACTGGTTTAGTTTCATCATCTTGATGATAAGTTGGACACTCAGAGACATGACGTGACTTTTCTTAGGCTATAAGCTAGTGAGGGACATAGCTAGGATTCAAACTCAGTCTCTCACCTTCTGCTTTTTCCACTGCTTGATACATTTCTGAGACCAGGATAGGGAACATCACACACAGAACCTTGTTCCCACGGTGGAGAAGGCTTCTCGGTTTCCTCACTGAAGTTTGAGTTGTTTTAGAAATGAGCCCGTGGTCAGGGTGGGAGCAGCCAGGTGTAGCAGTCTCTTTAACAAACCAGAAGAGAATCCCAATAAAACAAAGCTCACCTGAGGAGCTCTACTGTTTTCTTGGCTGTGCTTCTCAAACTTTAATGGGCATAGGTCTGCACAGGGGTCTCAGAACCCGCATTTCAAATAGTCTCTTACATGATGCTGATGCTGGTCATCCCTGAACCGCCAAACGGACAGACAGGTTCTGGTAAGCCTGTTGTCACAAGACTTGGAGGTGACACCAGACAAGATAAGTTCTAGGCTTTGAGAGGTCAAGAGAGTAAGATGTTTCTCCGTCTTTTCTCTTCCTGACCCTTGCTCTGCCCTCCTCGCCTCCTTTCCCCTCCTCTCTGCTTTCCTCTGGTCCTGACGCCAGCTGTTCAGCATGCGGAGCTGGAGTGACATGCGGCAGGAGGTGATGTTTCTGACCAACATGAACGGCACCAGCTCCTCCACCCAGATATACCAGGCCGTGTCTCGCATCGTCTGTGGCCATCCCGAGGGCGGGGGACTGAAGATCAAGTCCCTCAACTGGTATGAAGACGAGAACTACAAGGCCCTCTTTGGAGGCAATGGCACCGAGGACGATGCTGACACCTTCTATGACAACTCTACTAGTGAGTGTTTGTGCTGACCAAGGCCCCTCCCTGTTCCTGCCTTTGTTCTGGACTCTGCTGTTCATCTCCTCCCTGGGTAGCATCATTAGACATCTACTCTTCGCTTTGCCCACTAGACCACGATCTCTTGGAGCAGAGAAGCTTTTCCAATCGGTTAGCTGCCCCCAGTTATTTGAATGTGGCCTGGCACATCCCAGGTACACACTAGTGTTTATCAACTGAATTCATGATTGAAAGCCGCTCTCCTGGTTTTCTGGAGGAGGTAAGAAGGTGGCTCTCAGTTAATCAAGGATGAGATACTGGCTGAAGGACAAATCCTGCATGATGTCACTTTCACGTGCAATCTAAAAAAAAAAAAATCAAACTTAGCGGGAGTAGGAATGGGGGTTGCCAGGGGGAGATGTTGGGCAAAAAAGTACCAATTGACAGTTATGCTTGATGAGTGAGTTGGGGAGAGCTAAGTACCGCGTGGTGACTGCAGTGGGTAGTACTGTATAGAGCACTTGAAATTTGCTAAGAGTAAGTCTTAAGTGTTCTCCCTGCAACAATAAAAAAAAAAAAAAAAAGCAACTATGAGGTAATGGATATATTAATAGCTTGTTTGTGGTGATCATTCTACAATATATATACATATATCAAAGCAGCACATGGTATGCCTTAAAGATATACAGTTTTTTTTTTTTGTGGAGACAGAGTCTCACTCGATCGCCCTTGGAAGAGTGCTGTGGCGTCACACTGCTCACAGCAACCTCCAATTCCTGGGCCTAGGCGATTCTCTTGCCTCAGCCTCCCGAGTAGCTGGGACTACAGGCGCCCGCCACAACACCCGGCTATTTTTCTGTTTTGCAGTTCAGCCGAGGCTGGGTTTGAACCCGCCACCTTCAGCACATGGGACCGGCGCCCTACCCGCTGAGCCACAGGCGCCGCCCAAGATAGACAGTTTTTATTTCTCAATTACAACTCAGAGTTAGAAAAAATACTTTTAAAAAGGTTCAGATGCTGATTTTATTATTATTATTACCATCTAGGTAAACTTTATAATAAAAACTTAAATAACAGTAATAATAGTAACAATGACAGCTTGCATTTAGGTAAAATTTCCTATGTACTTTGCACCCTATTTAAGTCATCTCAGTTTACCCTCGTGATAACCCGACAGGGAAGATTCTATTACCTCACACTTCATAGGCTCAGAGAGGTTGAACAGCTTGTCAAAACCACGGCATAGTTAATCCACAAGAGCCAGGATTCCATCTGGTCAACCACACTACATCTAAATTACCTGTTAATGGTGGCACGTGCGACCTGTCACACTCCCCTCACACTGGGGCATTTGATCTGCTGTTTGTTTCTCCTTCTTAGCTGTCAGGCAGTGTTATAGACACTGGTAACTCTAGATCCACTCTCCACTCTTAAGCAGTTTTGCAGGTATGTGTGTCCTGTGCCTGGTGGCAGCCGAGATCCAGTGACAGTTTAGACAATGGCATCCTTTTCTTTGAAAACATAATGCAGGTGACACTTTCTCCATTTCTAACTTCCAGTGTGTCTTTCAGACACTGAGGAGGCAGCTTTTTGTGCATTACTGTAACACAAGAACCTTTTATTCTTGTGAAGCAAAGCACTCCAGACATTTGCAAGTTGCCTTACAAGCCTGAAGAGGGTGGTATTGCAGGCAGCTTTATGAAAGGCCATGTCTGCCCCACCACCCGTACAAGTTGACCTAAGGGAGCCTTCATTGCATGACAGATAGAATTGTGAGCAAATGGCCTTTTTTTTTTTCTTTTTAATAATTTTATTGAATCATAATTATGTATATTGGTGCAATCACAGACAATCCACACCTGTTCCTCCTGGGTGCTGGCCTGGCTCCTGAGAGCAAATGGCCTTTTAAGAAATCCTGTTATCTTTGCGGCATATAAAGGATACTTGGTATCTAAAAAAGCTTGAAAAGTCTTACATGAAATTAAAAAAGAAATCAAGAATCTTTCCTTCTGGATAATCAAGTAACATTTGTTTGTTATTTGGGTTTTATTAAATATTGATATAGTAGTGATGAGAACTATTAGTGAAAGAGAAAATTTTGTTTTTTCTTTGAAAACTAAAGTCTGAATTTAGACTTCTGGTTGTCCCGCAAAAGTCCCGTTTTCAGTGAAAACAGAGCAGTGGGCTGGCGTGAGAGTATGAATCTGGAATTATGAGAGTTTGTGCATAGTAAAAAAATGTTTCTATATCATCTAAGTTGTGAGTAATCCATCAGCAGTGTTCATATAAGCTGATTATTTATCAAGCATCATTCTGGAGGCTTTGTAGATAACATCTCCATTAATTCTCTCTGCATCTTTGCCAAAGAGCTATGATGAACTTTACTTTTACAAAGTAACAAACTGAGCTGCAAACAAGTAATTTATTATGTAAAAAGCTCAGTACAATAGCTCAGCCAGACTGGCTGCTCTAAAACCTTTGTAAGTTTCTACAAGTATATGACCATGCATATGAAAACTTGTCTACTATCTTCTTTGTAGCTCCTTACTGCAATGATTTGATGAAGAATTTAGAGTCTAGTCCTCTTTCCCGCATTATTTGGAAAGCTCTCAAGCCTCTACTTCTTGGGAAGATCCTGTATACCCCTGACACTCCAGCCACAAGGCAGGTTATGGCTGAGGTAAGCTGTAAGACCCCAGCCCAAGACTCCCTGGCAGGGTCTTTCTAAACTTAGAGGCATAAAAGTAAAAGTGGCTTCTGATTAAGTATGCTGAGTATATTCAGGGATTTTCTGGGACTCCTAAATGGTGAAAACTTCACGTTTGGTCTAGATAAGAGCTGACCTTACAGGGCCACTGCCCCAGCTCTGGGTATTTGAATCATAGCTACATGCAAACATTTCTTGGGGGATGGAGGACTGGTATAGAGTTGCTATGATGGGATATTTTCAGGGTGCTCATCATGTCTGCCTATTTTTCATTTTTCTGTGGCCCCTGTTCCCCACCTGACTCCAGGTGAACAAGACCTTCCAGGAACTGTCTGTGTTTCATGATCTGGAAGGCATGTGGGCAGAACTCAGCCCCAAGATCTGGACCTTCATGGAGAAGAGCCAAGAAATGGATCTTGTCCGGGTGAGTGCCTCTCTGCTTAACCATGTGCCTGCTTGATACTAGAGTGGTGAGTTTCTGGTCACGTCCCCAGAAGTGACTGAGTTGAGAATCCATTAAGTTTACCCAGGACTGCCCCCTCTCTGGCCATGGAGTGTAGATGACAATGTGCCCATTAGCATCAGTGTCTGTTAGGATGGTCAACTGTCAGTTTTCTATGATATTTTCTAGGGAGCACTGGTGTTTGGAAGTAGAGTTAGGTGATTGCAGGACCCTATTTTCGTTTCTGGCTCCAGCCTCTGAGCCAACCACAGCGTCTTCTTTAGCCTCCCTATTTCTTGGTAGGCCTTGAAGGAGGTGCGGGAGCAGAGGTGTGGTCTGACATACTCATCCCCAAGTCGCTACCTGAGTGCCAGTCTGCTGTGCTTCTGAGCCACTTGAAAGGGATGAATGCTTGGAAGACAATTGGATTCAAATGCGAAGTTGTCTGAGCAAGAACAGAATGTCTTCTCTGCCTGAGCCTGAGTGTGTTTTAATCACATCTTTTCTGCTTTGGGCTGAGTCAGAGAATCATTAGTCTGTTTCCTATTACTGTGATAAGGGAGGCCTCTTCCTTTTGATTCCACTGCTATGAAGAAGCAGGAGAGAATTTGGCCAGTTTCTCATCTTCTATGGGTGGCTGGGCATTAGAGGTCGTAACCTGGAGAAAACGCTTCTAAACTTCAGGACTGTTCCTTGACCCCATGGGAGGCAGGCTCCTAAGGAAAAGACTCCCAGGTTAGACAAGCCAGTTTCCTTTGCTGCACTAGTTCAGTAACAGATAAAAAGAATTCTCCAGTTGGGGCCTTTAAAATCAAGGGACTTGGTGAGAGTAAGACTCTTGCACGGTGAGAAGAACATGGGCAGTAATTTGTACGGATTGACTGACTAACAGTAATAACTCATGCCCCTCAAGTGTGGGTCTCTGTTGGACTGCAGCCTCTCCTCCATTAGGGCCTCCTGTGATGTAGCCACGCATAGCACTGAAGACCTAAGTGTAGTCTCAGGCTTTCCTCCTGGCTATTTCCTTGGAATCTATATTTCTTCTTCTAGCTGGGTCTCAGAAGATGATGAGGAGCCCTATTGAAGAGACTCAGTAAGTTTTGATTTGTGGACAAGTAGATTCTTCCCTACACTTAAATTCAGAGTCTGCCTTGGATGCTTCAAAGACAAGTAGATACATTATTCTGAAAGGACAGGTGAATTGAAGAGAGAAGGGGGATGGCTGGAGGCAGAGACCAAGAAGAGGAGATCCCGGGCATAATGCAGGAGGTGAGGCCTGGCACCTGGTTGGTCGTGAGGCGATGAGAGAGAGGGAGGCACCAGGATGTTTCTTCATTTCTAGCTGAGTAGGTGGTGGGGGTGTCCAGTAGGCTGATGGCTACTGGGGTCCATAGTACAGGATATTGGTTAGGCTGGAGACACAGACTAGGGGAGAGTCAGCCTATGACTCTCTTCTCTTTCTTAAGGACTGTTTATTTAACTCTGTATGTATGGTGTGGGCTTCTCATCCCCTGTAGCCTGGCATCTAGTACACAAGGTGATGCTGAGACTTCTGCTTGTGTGAGTGGCTCTTACCTTTCTGCTGCCTCTGGCTCTGTCTATACCCATTGCTTCAAACCACTGATCCAGAGGCACCTGTCTCTGTCATGTCATGGAACCTACTGACACTAGTTTGCTCTCTTTTCTGAGCTGCTCTTGGCATTCCCAAGGGCAATTTTAGGTCTCTCAGTCCACTCAAGTATCCAAGAGTGGCTGTGTGACCAGTGATCTCACTGGGCACATTGCTCTGGTCTTGCTGTCATCGACCATGCTGCTCAGAAGCCATAGTGTGCAGGGCAGGCCTCACCTCAGATGTCACATCTCTTTATTGTGCTTTTATTTGTTCAATTTCAATTCTCAAATAAAGTGGTTTCAGAATTGCTAATCCTTGCATCTCTGAAGTTTTGGGGGGTATGATTTTTGTACCTATTATGTTAACAAAAAATACAGATATATCTTACTGATGGCAGTATAAATTGTTATTCCCTACTAGAAAGCAATTTAGGATGAAAATTTCAAGAGCCATAAAAAATGTAGTATCCTGTGTACCTCCATTCTACATACCCCTGGGATGTATCCCACAGAAATAATTGTAAAGAAGTCACCATATGAGAGACAATATTATTACTATATTAATTGTTATTGTGAGAAATTAGAAATAGACAAAATGCTCTGCAGTATGGGAATTATTAATGAAATTATAGTATAAACACTCTGTAAAGTCATTATGCTCTCATTAAAATAATAAGATGAAACCACAAGGGGGAAGATGCTTATAATAATAAAAATAAAGCTGATTTTAAAAAGTAGCAGTTTTCAGACCCTTGGAGATTCCAGTTAAGTAGAGCCAGGGCTTCCTCTTTTCTCTTGAAGCTACGACAGGAATTACAGATGCTTCCCCTGTTGCTGAGTTTGCAACAGCCGCCTTTGCGGTAGCACAGGTGTGCAGGCCTCTGCCTCAGCACCTCTGGGTTCTCAGGTAGAGTACCAGATTGATTTGTCCTTCTCTTTCATTTGGCTGTGACGAACCAACTGGTAAGTGAATAAGAAATGGAAAAATAGGCTTGGTGCCCATAGCATAGTAGTTAGGGCACCAGCCCCATACAGCAGGGCTGGCAGGTTTGAACTTAGCCCGGGCCTGCTAAACAATGACAGCTACAACAAAAAATAGGCCAGCATTGTGGTGGGTGCCTGTAGTCCCAGCTCCTTGGGAGGCTGAGGCAAAAGAATTACTTGAGCCCAAGAGTTTGAGGTTGCTGTGAGCTATGACTCCATGGCACTCTACTGAGGGCAACATAGTGAGACTCTGCCTCAGGAAAAAAAAAAAAAGAAAGATGGAAAAATAAGCCATCTTTGCGTCATGGCCCATATGTCCTGCAGTTGGAAAAGATTATACTTTAGTTGGTGAACCAGTAGCATTATTTTCTAAAATCAGGCAGTACAAGTCAGTTCAGTCTAGAGATAGAGGTTTTCTGTGGGATCTTTGGATGGGGTCTTAAAAGAGGAAGGTGGGATAACGTAGTGGGGAGGTATGCTACAATCAGAGGCTCTATACTTCGTATCATGGCTTTGCTTCTTATTAGCTGTGTGACCTTGTATTAGAGACTTGACTTCTCTCCACTTCAGTTTTCCCATCTGTAAAGTGGGAAATAATAAAAAGTACCCCCTTCATGGAGCTGTGTGAGACAAGCCATATCAATCACTCAACATAGTAAGTATACAGAGTACATATTGATATTATTATTGTTGTTATAGTTAATACTGTAAAGGGTGCTATTTGGTACAGTGGAAAGCCTGTGGACTCTGAATTCAGACTGGTCTTTGCATCTCAGCTCGATAGCTCCACGCTTTTTAGCATTATGACCCAGCCTTGGTTAAAATCACATTCTTTTTTTATTCCCACCCTCAGTCTTTTCACCTGTGAAGTGGGAGTGCTTATCTGCCTCACAATTTTCTGTGACGATAAAACACAGAGGCAATATATGTGAAAGTGTTTTGTTCTTTATATAGTTCTTTTCAGGATGTAGTTGATATTTACTGCTTGTACTTTCTCGCTGGAATGGCAGATGCTGTTGGAGAGCAGAGGCAATGACCGCTTTTGGGAACAGCAGTTGGACGGCTTAGATTGGACAGCCCAGGATATTGTGGCGTTTTTGGCCAAGTACCCAGAGGATGTCCAGTCTGCTAATGTCTCTGTGTACACCTGGAGAGAGGCTTTAAATGAGACTGACCAGGCAATCCAGACTATATCACGCTTCATGGAGGTGAGGATCTGTTGTGCAGAGCATTTAGAAAAGGCTTGCGACTTCTTTCTCTGAGATGTTACAGTAAGGTTCAGGCAAGAGGAACATTCAGAAATAACATGTAATCTCATTCACAGCAATATCCCTCAAGCTTAACACAGGGTATGTGTACGTGGGTGCTCAATAAATGTCAGCTGAATGGTTGAACAAGTAAAAAAACAAACCTAACTCTAGCTCTATTTAGTATAGACCTGAGAGTGTTTTTAGACATTGTCTTCTAGGTTTTCCTGTGTTATCATATCCCAGGGTCTAAGGTCAACAAAGATTTCCTTCTAAAAGGCATTATTTACGAAACTTTGTTAAAATTTAATTCAGGACAGATTAAATTTTTAAAATTTAGTTTTAAATATTATATCACTTAGTAGGGACAAATCAAAGTTTTTTTGGTCTGATTGGTTGGGTGGTTAGTTGCTGTGACTCAAAATTGCTAAGAAAACAGAAAGGAAAATAAGACGTGATCATTGTTTCAACCACTTTCCCTCCACAAAGATCAGTACAGGTAACTTATTTCTAAATATGCCTAGGATTTTCCATAAATTTCAGCTAAAAACCACAATGATCCCTTCTTGGTTAAAGATTGGAAAGCTGCTTTAGAGAGTGAGGATAAATAACCCTGCAGTCAGCTCTTGCTCTATGGGGTAGGACCTCTCTCGGTCACTGTCTACTGTCCTGGCCACCTGTGTTCTCATGAAGGCTGTTCTCCCCCCAGTGTGTCAACCTGAATAAGCTGGAGCCCATTCCCACAGAGGTCCGGCTCATCAACAAGTCCATGGAGCTCCTGGATGAGAGGAAGTTCTGGGCTGGGATCGTGTTCACTGGAATTACTCCAGGCAGCATTGAGCTGCCCCACCATGTCAACTACAAGATCCGAATGGATATTGACAATGTGGAGAGGACAAATAAAATCAGGGATGGGTAAGCATGATCCCCTCATACCAGCTCGGTCTTGGGAATGTCAGGACAGCTATCATGACTGAAGGTACTTCATTTTAACTAGTACCTTGGTAGCAATTTGGTAGCAATTAAAAAAAGACATTCAAATTAGTGGCATGAGGTTGGTGAAATTGACACATTCCTTGCTGAAAGGTATTATTTCAAAGGTCATAAAAATTTCACTATGGGGTTGCACCTGTGGCTCAAAGGGCACCAGCCCCATATACTGGAGGTGGTGGGTTCAAACCTACCCCCAGCCAAAAACTGCAAAAAACCAAAAAAAAGTTCACTATGTTTTTATTCAGCATTTCTACTCCTGTGAATTAATCTCAAGGAAGTAAGTCAACATAAAGAAGAAAAAAAAAGACTTTAAGTTCTCAGTAGTAGTGTCCTTCATATTTATGAAAAAGGGCAAACAACCAATAAAAAGGAAATCATTAAGGAAATTTTGGTCCATCCACGTGATACAATGTTAGGTGATGCAATGTTAGGTAATGGAAGGTTTAAAAAAAAAACCAGATAGTATGTTCGTTCTGATTATATGCCTATTGAGACCAGAAAGAAACATATAAAAATAAAAATAGGGGTTAGGTGAGGTTGGTGGGGTTGTGGGGGAGTAGATTTTTTTCTGGTATGGTTCTAAAGGAATGTTGGACCACCTGTGGTTTGCTTTTAGGTACTGGGACCCTGGTCCTCGGGCTGACCCCTTTGAGGATATGCGGTATGTCTGGGGCGGCTTCGCTTACCTGCAGGACGTGGTGGAGCGGGCAATCATCAGGGTGCTGACGGGCACCGAGAAGAAAACTGGCGTCTACATGCAGCAGATGCCCTACCCCTGTTACGTCGATGACATGTGAGTCACCCACAAACCCCCTCTTTATTTAACCCCCTAACACTGTGCTAGGTGGGGAGTGTGTGTGTGTGAGAATGATCTGGAAATACATTATCAGATGTGGGTGTCAGTGGTTTCAGCCCTCGTCACAGACAAACATACATTTGCACACACTAGTAATCCTCCCTTCTTGTCCAGTTACCACCACTTTTATTTTTTACATTCCACCCTTTTGGCTAAAATTTGCACAGTTTGTAATTTTCAAATGTGTTAAGACAAATATACGCAAGCACGTGGACACACCTACCCCCAAACCCAGAAACAGCAGGCTGGACTCCTCAAAGCAGACTTTGTACACATTGGCTCACTTCTTTCCTCTCAATGATAAGCTATCTTATGGAATGATCCAAACAAAATTGAGCAAAGCATCATTATATTAGACTTTTTAAATAATCTTTTAGGGCTTAGTCACTAAGCTGCCAAGTTCTCCTTGTGGGAATTATGGCTTTGGATTTCATCATAATCATTTCTTAAAAGAACGGGCAGAGGTGTAGTTATTGCAGACATCTGAAATACAAAATGTCTCTTCCAAATTCTGAAAATTCTCTGATTTTCTCTTGATGGTAGTGGTTGTAGAGTGTGTGTGTGTAGATACCAGGGCACGGAAGGAGCATGGTTTCTCTCCTTGTGTTTGCTCTCTTTTGCACTGAGCCTGTTTCCTCATATGGCCATCTCTAGTTTTTCCAGGTTGCCAGAGTTATCCTGGTTTTTGCCCTCAAAAATAGCTAGAATTTTCCAAACCAAGACTTTTCCAAAGACCCTTAAGTCAAGGATTACTATAGAAAAGATATCTGAAAACAAGGGCATGAAAGTTAAGGGGCATTAAGAACCTTTGCCTGTTGTTACATGGTAAGTGCATTCAGAGGAAAGCTGGGACTAGACCCTCAAGTTTCAGGGTCCAAAATCTGGGTCCCTTTTACTTTGTAGCTCTGCATTTCCTATTCTAGTTTGGAATCTGAAATACTACTGACAAGAGCTAACTCAAGTGTATTTCTGCACTGTGATGAAAGTTACACAAGTTGATAGTGAGAGGACCTTGGAGGTGTTGAACTTTCATGAAGAAGAGTCGATTTTCTTGTTTTGGCTTTCAGTACTTTAATCCATCTTTTTTTTTTTTAACTCAATGACATCTCTCAGTTACTAGCAACTAAAACAAGCCTCGGAAGGAATGTTACTTGATGATACTTGTTAGCCTCGGTTTTATCACTGCGTCACTGCTCATGAAGCATTCCGCGACCTGTGCATTTCATAGCCTGCCCCTCTGTGGTTCAGATGTGGGGCTTCCTCTGCAATCCAGGCTCAGAGGCCATGGCCATGACGCTGGCCCACTCGTGTCTTTAATTTTCCCCTGCCCTTCTTCGGGGCCTCAGCTTCCTGCGGGTGATGAGCCGCTTAATGCCACTTTTCATGACGCTGGCCTGGATCTACTCTGTGGCAATGATCGTCAAGGGCATTGTGTACGAGAAGGAGGCACGGCTGAAAGAGACCATGCGTATCATGGGCCTGGACAACGGCATCCTCTGGTTTAGCTGGTTCATCAGTAGCCTCATCCCTCTGCTTGTGAGCGCGGGCCTGCTGGTGGTCATCCTGAAGGTGAGGCGGCCTCACTCTCTCTTCCCTGCCAGAGAATTTCTAAACAGCCTAACATGGGTTAAGGGAGCAGGAGAGGAAAGCCCAAAACTCTGGGAGGGAAGGGTTCCTATGTGGCATTTTCTGCAATTTCTTCAATTTATGGTCGGGGAAAGTGAGGCCCACAGAGAGGGTCCAGGGTCAGCTCAGCTGGTTAAAGCTAAGCAGGATAAGATCCCAGGGCTCATGCTTCTCAGGCAGGCACACAGTCAGATACAACATGCCATCTGCTTGGCAGTGGTTCATGGCAGCATCTGAGAGCTGTTTATTTTCTTAGGTGTATTGGGTGGTGGTTCTATCTGACTTCCTATAAATGTTAATCAGAAGGATGTATATTGTCACAGGTTAGATAGTCTGGAAGCAGCGTCTAAAACAGAGTTTGATGTGTATGGGCATTTATTAGGAATTATCATCTATTGAAGGGGTATGGTGGACATAGGTTTGCAGAGGGAGGAGTTGGGCTGCAACTCAGTGCCAGGCCCACAGGGCGCTTGGGAATATACTACTCATGAGAGTTTTTCTTTGAGCTAAAATATCCAGCCTTTTGTGCTCTTCTGAAGCCTCCTTCTCTGACATCACATGCCCCGGCCATTTAGATTAATCACTGGATGTGGGCTGCTCTGTGAAGGGTGGGTCCCAGGGCTCAGTGGCTCTCTGCAGCTGTGATAATTTCAGGGTTGCTGACATGTGGGCAAGAAACCCTCCTTTAGAGAGAGCTGTGGGCAGTGCAGTGATGTGTTTTCCTTGTATGTTAATGTATTCATTAATTTTCTTTCTCCATAAGCATTTCATATAAGGAAGCATCATGTAAAAATAAACGTCATTGTAGAAAGAGGGAGTGTGAAGAGTTAGGAAGTAATATTTAATATTAGCTACCATCTGTTGCAAAGGAGCACTTTAATTGATTGCCAAGCATTGTTTAAGCACCTCACATGGGCTGCCTTATCATGAGACAACCCATTTCATATACTAGGAAATGAGGCAAAGGAGGGCCTAGAACTTCCCTGAGGTTGCACAGCAGGATGGCAGAGGTGGAATTGGAGAGAAGTTCTTGCGAAAAGCAGACCTCTCCTTCATGCTCAGATATCTAACCAGTATCTATGCTGGACCAAGCTCTGGGGCAGGGGTGGTGGTCCCATCGCTGGTGCACGAGAGCCCCTCTGGGACAGCAGCATGTTGGCAGGTCCTGCAGAAATATATACAATGACCAGAGATAAGCTCAACATATCCACAAGAGTATGGCTGATTGTGGAAATGCAGAATCCATAGTTATCAAGGGGTAAATGAAGGTTGCCTGGCCATTTTTTTTGGCTTTTGGAGAGCAAAGTCATATGCGACATTATTTCCCATAACTCTTTCTAAAAGGAGATACCAGTTAATATTACCTATCAGAGAAACCAAAAGCAAATTAGTCCTTAGAGATGAACTAGAAAGCCCTGGACTCTTCCTAATTCGGTTGTTATTTTTCTGTGTAGTCTTGGGTAAGTCATTTCTCTTCTCTAGACCTCAATTACCTCATCAGAAAAGTGAACAACATTATACCTCTGCCTTGTGTCTAAGATAAGGATGAACAGTCCCTGACTTTCCCCCAGGGATCACGATGCAAGTGCGTGCTTAGGCTTGTCAAGGCGCTCACCGTAATGGGTCTCTTCCCTCCCAGTTAGGGAACCTGCTGCCCTACAGCGAGCCCACTGTGGTGTTTGTCTTCCTGTCTGTGTTCGCCGTGGTGACCATCCTGCAGTGCTTCTTCATCAGCACGTTCTTCTCCAGAGCCAACCTGGCGGCAGCCTCTGGGGGCATCATCTACTTCATGCTGTACCTGCCCTATGTCCTGTGTGTGGCATGGCAGGACTACGTAGGTTTCACACTCAAGATTTTTGTGGTGAGTACCCCTCGCCTCCTGCAGTGGCTGCCATCATGGCCACTCTAGGCATTTGGCCTTGCTCTGAGGTCGCTGAAGAGAAGCAGCACTCAGGGAGCAGTTGTTGAGAATCTCAGTTCTGGCTGGGTGCCGTGGCTCACACCTGTAAGCCTAGCACTCTGCGAGGCTGAGGAGGGTGGATCATTTGCGGTCAGAAGTTTGAGACCAGCCTGAGTAAGAGCAATACCCCATCTCTACTAAAAACAGAAAAATTAGCCAGGCGATGTGGCAGGCACCTGTCGACATAGCTACTTGGGAGGCTGAGGCAAGAGGATCACTTGAGCCCAGGAGTTTGAGGTTGCTATGAGCTGTGATGTCATGGCACGCTACTCTGGGACAATAGAGTGAGATTCTATCTCAAAAAGAAAAAAAAAAAGGAGAAGAAAAGAGTCTCAGTTCTACATGCCAAGCTCTGTGGGAAAGTGGGGATTATGTTTTATTAGATTGTTTACTTTTAGTCCTCTCCATGTTGAATTGAGTTGAAGGGAATTTTTCAGAGAGCTGGACTGAATCTGGAACCTGATGGGGGATGAATAGCTTCAGGCAGTAGGTGCCATCTCCACCCTTTATCTCCTCACTCTGTTGGCCATGTTAAACTTGCCACAAAGTCAAGTCACAGATAGAGCTGAAAACTCTGGAGGGTCAGAAATGACTCCTTCTTGACCTCTGTCTTCCTTCGTGTCTGGTACAGTGTTTTCTTGAGAAGTTTCTGAACTGCATAAGACTAAGGAGCAGATGTCCCATCATCCATAAATCTCTGACTTGGACACATCTCTCCCTGTACAGAGTAGGAGAAGCCTTGAGAAGGGGTATGACTTTCTATACGAGCAAGTCAGCTTTTCCCCTGGGAAACCTGAAAGTCCTCATGGATGCTTCAGGTGGCTCATTCTGGGTCCCACAGGTTCCAGTAGGGCCAGGCAGCCTCTTCCTCTCTCCTGAGCCAGTCTTGGCTCAGCAGGAGCCTGAGAGAACCTTGGTGAGCGTGCGTGTGTGTGTGTGTGTGGCAGAGGGCAGGATTGCTGAGCCTCTGGGCATCTTGGGAAACATAAAATTCTAAAAGTTTTATACCATGTCATACATGCATTTCTAAAATGTGTGTTCATAACCAGCAGTTATAAATGAAATCATTTTATGTGCTACAAGGGAGTCTGTAGGTGAACATTACTTCTGTATCCTATAATTGATCCATTTTGCAAATTCAGATTTCTCTAGGTATAATTTACATTAGCAGTGATAAATGAGAAATGAGAGATACAAGGAAGCGGATAAGTAACTGCTGCCTCTTTCTTGCAGAGCCTGCTCTCTCCTGTGGCTTTCGGGTTTGGCTGTGACTACTTTGCCCATTTTGAGGAGCAGGGTATTGGGGTGCAGTGGGATAACCTGTTTAAGAGCCCTGTGGCAGAAGACGGCTTCAATCTCAGCACGTCGGTCTCCATGATGCTGTTTGATAGCTTCCTCTATGGGGTGATGACGTGGTACATCGAGGCCGTCTTCCCAGGTATGCCGAGCTTCCACACTGCTTTGGCCACCTGCTAGGGATGTCTGCAGGGCATGGGGCTACCCAGGAAGCAGCTCGGGCTTTAGATCTGTGGCACACAAATAGTCCAAGGCGGGGTAACTAATGCTGAAAGAAGAATTGTCAGTATTTGTACAGCACTCTTTTCTTGAAAACTATATGCCATGCATCATGCAAAGTGTTTCATATATTCCGGTTCATTTAGTCCTCCCAGGGCTACTCTAAGGTAGTTACTGTAATAACCGGGATTTTTCAAATGAGAGAAACGTGACTCCAAGAAGTTAGGTTATGTGCCTGTGGTCACACAGCTGGTAAGTGGTGGTGCTTGGAGGTGAATCCAATTAGGTCACAAAGGGTGTGAGTCCAGAAACATCCTCCTCGTGCTGCTACAGTTCTCCCCTGTGGAGAGGGGTGCCACTGGGAGAGCTTCTGTTTTCAGAGTACAGATTATTAATAACAAAATATATTAGCTCTAAGGCCTGTCTGTGATTCAGTCAAATTAGCATTTAATACAAATTCACTTTGATACCTAATAAATCTTGACCAAGTCCACAAGGAGCCTGCCTTGACATTGACTATTATATAAGATAGAATTATGACAGTACCAGGTTTATTTGGTTCACCTTCCAGTTATCCTCTAAGGAGATACACGTGAAATATTTATTATCCCGACTTGAATGTGCAGTTTTGTATCATATGGAGTCTGGGGTCAAATTTTGAGTCCATAATATACTGGCTATGTGACCTTGGGTAGACCACTTAACCCTCAATTCCTTGTCTCTAAAATGGAGATGGCACCTGCCTTCTGTGGTTGTTGGGAGGAATTAGAGAAGTGCAGAATGTACGTTCTACATAATAGATTTCAGCCAATGTTGGTCTCCCTTTTTTTATCTTCATTTCAATCTGTTCCTTCTCCAAAGTGTGCATCAAGGAGGGAATGGACCTGGCTGGGAAGTCTTGGGAGTACCGGGATGGTGCAAAGTTTGGCTCATACTTGTGCTCTGCTTTCAGGCCAGTATGGCATTCCCAGGCCCTGGTATTTTCCTTGCACCAAGTCTTACTGGTTTGGTGAGGACAGTGAGGAGAAGAGCCACCCTGGCTCCAGCCACAAGGGAGTATCAGAAAGTAAGTGCTGTTGACCCACTTTCCCTCACTCTAGTGCTGCTGCCTGTGCTGACTGCTGGGGCAAGTCATGGCTCCTGCCCTTAGTAAGACTCTACAACCACTTCAGGGGCCAAGAAATCACATGCATTGCCCCATTTCGGATTCTCTTATGCCATTTGTGTCCAGTGCTGTTGACTTATTTGGAGTCATTGTCTGGACCCCTGAGGAACATTTCCTTAGTTTTCTTGGCTTCTAGAAGAGTTTTGCTCTCTGTACCTTTACCTCTCCTCTCCCATACACACTTTTCATGCTGTCCTAACAAGCTAGAAGAAAGAGGTAAGGATGCCTCACTGCCTCTACACTGACAAGCCCATGTAGGCTGACACCAAGTGGCCACAGACCTTAACCTGTCCCTCTTAATGTTATCACCGTCATTATCCAGAGCCCTAATCCTCTTTTGTCTCCTGACTGCTGGGAGATGCCCACAGTTTAGCAAAGGCTCTTCCTCTGGGATTTTGGTTGGGTCTTTGTGCTCAGTCTAGCTTCCTGCCTAAGGAGATCATAGGTCCCTCTGCTTCCAGCCCCTTCTGTGCCCTTCTCTGGTTTCCAGTGGTAAAATTACAGTGCTCCTTAGCATGGCACACTTACCCATTGTTCCAGCTGCTTCTGCTGTGCCTGTCCCTTGTCCCTACCACTTCTCTACACTCGGCTCCCTTTTCAGTCACGCAGAACTTTTCTCAATTGCTAGAACATGTCATTTTCTTCTATACCTCCATGCCTTTGTGTGTGCCATTATCTCCTGTAGGAAAGCCTTCTGACAAACTTGCTTGTCTTCTAAACTCTTCTTCACTCTTCAAGATCTAATTTAGTATCCCTTCCTCTGAGCAGCCCTCCCAGATGCTCGGGTAGACAGTCACTTCCGGTCTTGGACTTCCATGGGAATGTAAATTTTTTTCCTTTATTTTAAAATAATTATAGACTCACAAGAAATCTCAAAAACATTGTAACAGGGGGTTCCCTTACATCTTTCATCGAGTTTCCCCTAATGGTAACATCCCGCTATAGCAAAATCATGAAATTGACATTGATACCATTCAGACGTTCAGATTTTACCAGTTCCACATGCACTTATTCATGAGGGTGTATGTGTTTAGCTCTGTGCTGTCTCGCATGTGTAGACTCATATAGTCGCCAGCTCAGTTAAGCTACAGAGCTGTCCCAGCACCATGAAGCTTCCTCGTGCTGCCACTTAATAGCCACAGCTACCTCCTTTCTTTCTTAGTTCCTGACACCTGTCAACCACTGATCTGTTCCCATGTCTACAGTTTTATTATTTCCGGAATGTTATATACATGGAACCAGGTGCAAATTTATCTGCTGTGAGTAACTTTTTTTCCATTCAGCAGAATTCCCTTGAGATCTATCTGTCTAAGTTGTGGTGTGTATCACCAGTTCATGCCTCTACATTGCTCAGTTGTGTTGCATGGTATGGATGTACCACCTTTCCATGATGTTTTTAGATGTGTTCTTTAAACAAGTTTTAGCATCCTATATTATAATTGCTCGTCAAGTCTTTCTCCCCTCATGGACTGTGAATGCTCCTTTAACATTATATTCCTGCCATTGGCTTGGCGCCTGTGGCTCAACGGGCTAAGGCGCCAGCCATGTACACCTGAGCTGGCGGCTTCGAATCCAGCCTGGGCCCATCAAACAACAATGACGGCTGCAACCAAAAAAAAAAAAAAAAAAAATTGTATTCCTGCCACCAATGTCAGAGCCTAAATAGGCCCTACCTAAATATTTAAGGCCTCATTCCATGCTTGTGTGTGAAACCAGGGTGGCCCTGGAGAAAAGACAGTTCTGATAGTGTAAGCACAGACCGCTGCGTCTTCGTACTCCACCTGTCAGTCCTCTCTGTGTGTTCACACCTGTCTTCTCTCTTCTCAGTCTGCATGGAGGAGGAACCCACCCACCTGAAGCTGGGCGTGTCCATTCAGAACCTGGTAAAAGTTTACCAGGATGGTATGAAAGTGGCTGTCGATGGCCTGGCACTGAATTTTTATGAGGGACAGATCACCTCCTTCCTGGGGCACAATGGAGCTGGGAAGACGACCACCATGTAAGAATAGGGCATGGCTCTCACAGAATCATCCACGGGGAGGTTCTGCAGTGTGTTCAGAAATTCACACTTAAGGAAGCTGTGAGGGCTTTGGAGCTAAGGTGGGAACTGATGAGGGTAAAAACATTGAATAACGAGAATACTTTACATGCACCAGCTCTCTAGACATTACTCCTTTAGCCTAAAACAGGCTGAGGTCCTTTTCCATGCAGTTCTCAGAATTCTGCAGTGTTCTTAGAAACTGAGGCCATGACAGCTCTGAGAAAGAGTCTCCTTGGGAGCTGATTTGGTGAATACTGTAAAGTGAGAATCTGGAAAGAAAGATTAGATAGGTTGGGCAAGATGGTGGTTTTCAGAAACATCTCCATGCAGATGTGAGAAGCAGCTGGGCAGCTGGCTTGATTGCTTTCCCCAGGACCTCAAGGACTTTGAAAGGGTCAGTGTTCGAAGGGAGCAAGGGGCATAAAGCACCAGAGTTAGCCTCAGTAGCTTTCAGTGTAGGTCCTCAACCACTTCAAAGGGTCTATCTTTTCTTGTTTTCCTTTTTTTTTTCTTTAATGTAAAATGAATGTATGATGAACATTGTAGAAAAATTCTTAAAAGGCACTCAGAAATGCTACCACCTAACACAAAAATTGTTTTTATCCTTGAATTATCAGTTCTGGTTTGTCCATTTTTCATAACATGTTAGGCATACAAGATATATGTTTTAAAGTACACTTTCCATTCAAAACTGGAAACTTTTTAAAAAAATGCTCATGCTAAAATTGTCATTTCCAACACATAGCTCCAATCCTACATTTATTTACTGAAGCAAAGATTTTTTTGCTTTGTGAGACACCATTAGAATCCATTAGAAAAGAGTAGGAGGTGGGTGGGTTGGTGTTCTCTGCTCTCTCTGCAGCTTGGAACGGAACATCTAGAGTTAAGGATGGGTAATCCCTGACACCTGTGCTTTTTAATTTTTGTCCTCAGGTCAATCCTGACTGGGTTATTCCCTCCCACCTCAGGCACTGCCTTCATCTTGGGAAAAGACATTCGCTCTGAGATGAATACCATCCGCCAGAACCTGGGGGTTTGTCCCCAGCACAATGTGCTATTTGACACGTGAGTACCAGCAGCACATGGAGAGGAGGCCCTTCCTGGATGTGTGTGTCATGTAGTCATGGGGGCAGAGTGGGACTTCAGCATTTTACTTCCTTTCTGGGTGTCAGGCTTGCCTTCCTGGACACAGTGACACCTAGTTGTCCTTCACTGGGTGTCTCAGGGCCCTGGCACAATGGTCCTGTGTTTCCTGCTCAAAACATTTGCTCCCACTCAGATTGTCCCACCAGCAGAAGGGCCCCAAGGAGCCATTTTGGTGGACCTGAGCTCTATGACCTTGGACAAGGCCTTTCCCTCTATTGACCCAAAGTCTTCTTATCTAAGATGGACAGTTTGGGCTCTTGTGCTCCCCAGTGTCCTCACTGCTCTCAGAGTTGGAGGTCCCTTAAGGTTCAGGAGGGCTACTCCAGTCTAATTCTGAGCTAAAGTCTTAGTTGATGGGGCTGGCTATTCAGGGGGCCCTTTGAGGACCTCATCTTGGAGACCTAAAATGTAATGTTGTACCTGCCTGATGCCTGGTGGCCAGGCCTGGTGGGAGGAGGATAGAAGTGATCTGTCACATTTAAGCTTTGATTTCCTGAGTAGCTCACATGGTTGCTTACTGTTACTCTACCATGAATCCTGAAAAAATTTTTTTCAGGATTAAAAAAAATTCAATTGATAAAGTAAAAAAAAAAAACAAAACGAGGCAAAGAAAAACATGTCTATTCCTCTTATTCTGGGTCAGGAGACAGTGTATTCAGGTGTGTCCTGCAGGGCCCAGAGCTGACCTGCCTTTCTGTCCCCAGGCTGACTGTCGAAGAGCATATCTGGTTCTATGCTCGTTTAAAGGGACTCTCAGAGAAGTACGTGAAGGCAGAGATGGAGCAGATGGCTCTGGATGTTGGTTTGCCACCCAGCAAGCTGAAAAGCAAAACGAGCCAGCTGTCAGGTGTGGCCTGGAGCTACCTTGCTCATCTCCCCTGCCTAGTCCTACATAGGGGAAAAACAATAGCTGCCCTGGGGCCCAGGCTGGGTGGGTGGGTGGGTGGGCGGGTAGAAGCTGGTCCCTGGCTGTGTCCCTAGGTCCTCTGCCTTCACTCACTATCTGGGGCTGGTCCTGGAGTTCACCCTTTTCTCTTTCTCTTTCTTGTAGGTGGAATGCAGAGAAAGCTGTCTGTGGCTTTGGCCTTTGTGGGGGGATCCAAGGTTGTTATTCTGGATGAGCCCACGGCTGGTGTGGACCCTTACTCCCGCAGGGGAATCTGGGAGCTGCTGCTGAAATACCGACAAGGTAATCGATGTTCATTTATTCTAAGTCATGGACCGGGAGAGAGAGGGACTCTTGAGAAGTATGCCTGGATCTCACTGCTGTTCTTGTTAGAGAAGATAGTAGAATTTGTTTCTCAGGGGCCATGGTATGAGGGTGGGAGACCTGGTTCACAAGACACTTGAGGCTTATGCTTCTTTACCTATGGGCCTGCACAGAAGAAGAGATGTGGGCTGAAGGGTGTAGATGAGTAAATGAATGGAATGGGAGAGGGGCAGGAACATGATTGGCTGTCTGCTTGAATATACGTCATGGTACAGTATAAGGAGCACAGGCTTTGAGGCCAGGTCTTGCTGGCCCTGAGACTATGGGAAAGCCACTTAGCTTTCCTCGATTTCCTTTCCTATAATATTGGTGGTGCTTCACTCATAGAGGATTAAGTTAAATGAGAATGCACATAAACCACCTAGCATAATGCCTGGCATATAGCAAGTCCCCCCCCAAACACTGCTGTACTTATTTCTCTGGGGACACAGTAGCTATCTGCAAAGCTTTGCCATTCTAGGGGTCACAGCCACTAGTCATTATTGAAGGTGCTTTCCACGTTTTTCTCCCATGCAGACCCCTGCTAGTATGTCTGTAGTCCCTGCCACTGTGATCAGTGATAGGCCTAACCTGCCCCACATCCTGCGTTTGTGCCTGGCAGGCCGCACCATTATCCTCTCCACACACCACATGGATGAAGCGGACATCCTGGGGGACAGGATTGCCATCATCTCCCATGGGAAGCTGTGCTGTGTGGGCTCCTCCCTGTTTCTGAAGAACCAGCTGGGAACAGGCTACTACCTGACCCTGGTTAAGAAAGATGTGGAATCCTCCCTCAGTTCCTGCAGAAATAGCAGCAGTACGGTGTCATACCTGAAAAAGGTGAGCTGCAGTCTTGGTGCTGGTCTGGTGGTGGGTCTGGGCGGCTGGAGCTTCTTGGCTGTGAATGGTCTTGGTCTGGTGGTGGGTCTGGGCGGCTGGGGCTTCTTGGCTGTGAATGGTCTTCTTGGTCTGGTGGTGGGTCTGTGCAGCTGGGACTTCTTGGCTGTGAATGGCTGGTCTACCTCCTTCTCTGCCATACTGAGGCCACCATCTCCCTGTTCTGTAATCCCTTTGGAATCACATCATACCTCACACATGCTCAGCTCGGGAGACTTGTGTTCCCATTGTGCTAGTTCTGTTGGATCCCGTTTCCTTTTTCATATGGAGCATAATGAGTGATAGTGAAAGTCCTTACAGGACTTTATTATGCCAAAGAAAAGAGACTTGTCAAGAGGTAAGAGTCTTGGCTATAAAAAGACCTGGTGTTTCTGCCTGTTATTTTTAAATTTCATTGACTTTAACTTCTAAACTACAAAACAGCAAATATTTATTAAGCTCTGATTCCATGCCAGACAGACTCTGAGCATAAAAGAAAATAATGATAATAGTTAATTTTTTATAGCATTGTTACCACTCCCAAACTTTTTTTCTTTTTTATATTTGTCATCTCTATTAAAGTGCAGAGAAACCCTGGAATGGAGGTATTATAATTACTCTCCCATGTGAGGGGAGTGAGAGCCACAGGGATTTGGTAGCCTCTTCAAGGTCACTAGCAGGTAATACCTGAGGTGGGATCAGACCCAGGTACATTTTCCTCTGTACAACAGTCCATGCCTGATTTATTTGTGTGTTGAATCCAAGATCACCTGATGCATTTACACCCCAACTTGAACTCCTATCTGTTATACCTTTTAACTAGAGCCTCCTCCCTGCTCTGAGTTCCAGCTGCATCAGGATCACTTGGGAACTTGTTAGAAATGCAGCAACCTGGGTATAACTTGTACCTGCTGAATCAGAATCTGCATTTTAACAAGGTCCCTGAGTGACTGAATGCAAATTAAAGCTTGAGAAGCGCTGAATTAGACAAGTAGCCAGGTAAAGCCCGTGCCTGAGATGGTGAGCACATGCGTGGCTGCAGCATTTGTTGGCAGGCCTCATTTCCAGTGACCACCTTGCTTCCCAACCTCTTAGCTCCAGGAAGCGAGGTGTCCATGGTGCCTGCACCTTGAATGTGTCCTGTGTTGGCCTTTAAAGCCATGGCTTCTAGCTGTGTGCGTCCCAGGAAAAGCTTTTGCTTCAGTTCTCACACAATAGAGCTTCCTGGAAGCCTCACTGGCGAAGGTGGTGGCAGCTATACCGCACTGGTCCCTGACCCATTCTCACCTCCTTCTTTGCCATCAGGAGGACAGTGTTTCTCAGAGCAGTTCTGATGCTGGCCTGGGCAGCGACCATGAAAGTGACACGCTGACCATCGGTAAGGACTCTGGGGTTTCTTATTCAGGTGGTGCCTGAGCTCCCCCCAGCTGGGCAGAGTGGAGGCAGAGGAGGAGAGGTGCAGAGGCTGGTGGCACTGACTCAAGGTTTGCTGCTGGGCTGGGGCCGGGTGGCTGTGGGAGTGGGTATAGCTTGGTGGTGGGCTGGCCTGATGCTTGCTCGGGAGCCTGGGACTTGGTCTGGGAGTTGGCAGGGCAGTGTTCTAGAGAGCTGAGATGATTGGGGGTCAAGAAATCTTTCAGGGCAGTGGATCCGGCTGGACACTTGACACCAAGGATGAGGAGCTGAGGACAAGCCAGTGGGTATAGGGATTTGAGCTTAGTATATAAAGAGGGGGAATGCCCAGGAGATCAGAAACAGCTTTCTGAGTATTCCTTTGGTGTTGTGTGTAGGAGGCCAGTGTCACCAGTAACATATATGGAACACAAGTCTTGACCCTGGACATCTCTGCCCAGTCCTAACAGCTGGCTTTTCCCAGGAAGACTTATGTTTCCATGAACTGTTTGATTAACCTTCTATTGAAGTAGATAGAGGAAGCCTCTTTTAAAAGTTTAGGGAAGAATGAAGAATCTTTCAAAATTCCTTTAATCAAGTTTTTCATCTAAGAATCGTAGAGTTTAGGCAATAGACACCAGGGATTTAAACTTAGGAAGTCATCCATCCATCCATCCTGCACTGAGTGCCTAGAGTGTGCTGGCTTTGGGGATACAAAGGTGAAGAAGACATAGTCTTTGCCCCCTGGAACTGCAGGCCAGAGATACATATGTGGAATGACTGAAGCACCTGGGGTAGGCTTTAGCGCATGTAGTGTGTGAGCTGCAGGCTTCTGAGCAGTAGGCAACAGGAGAAGGTGGGGGATGGTCAGCCTTTACTGTGGAGTCTTTGAGCTGACTGAACCGTCTTTGCACTCTGGTTCCTGCAGATGTCTCCGCTATCTCCAACCTCATCAGGAAGCATGTGTCTGAAGCCCGGCTGGTGGAAGATATCGGGCATGAACTGACCTACGTGCTGCCCTATGAAGCTGCTAAAGAGGGGGCCTTTGTGGAACTCTTCCATGAGATTGATGACCGGCTCTCAGACCTGGGCATCTCTAGTTACGGCATTTCAGAGACTACCCTGGAAGAAGTAAGTGAAGTGACTGGTAGAATACAGCAGGGTCAGCAATCCTAAATCCAGATAGGCAGCCTTTATTGGGAATAGGATTGTCATGGAGCTGATCATTGAGGTTTGAGGTCATTGACATCTGAGTAATGTTGGCCCTAGTTACCCATGGAAGATCATAGTGGGAGGGAGCGGGAAAGAAGTATTAGGATTGCTCACTGGTATGATTATGTCATTCTAGTGTTGGCTAGACTCCCATGCACAGGAAGTGACCAACATTATGGATAATCTATTTGTGCTGAGTGTTAAACTTGGTATTTTTTAAAAAGTCATTGTAACTTCATTTAATCCTCATAACAAGATAAAAAAATGACTCTCAGGGATACTGAGCTGGGATTCAGAATTAGATGTTTTAGGCTTCAAAGCCCATACTTTCTTTACATGGGTAATGCCTCCCTTATATCCCTTCCAGCTCTCTTTCCTTGAGAGTTGGAAGGGATATAAAAGTTATCTGGCCCAGTGGTCTCCAAGCATGTCTGTGCAGCAGAATCACAGAGAGATTACTGACAATAAAAATTCTAAAGCTCATCTGGAGAGCCTTTGAATCAGAATTTCTGGGTCCTAGTGTCTATTGAAGTCTGTACTTTTATTGCATGCTTCCTATGCAGTGGTCTATAGACCACAGTTTGGAAATCCTTGATCTCATTCAGATTCTCCTCTGATGTTGGAATTTCTGCCATAATGTTTCTAGTAATGGGCAATCTATTTCCTCCTGATATTCTGTCTTGGATAACTTACCACAGTGCTAGCCTATTCA
Source organism: Arctocebus calabarensis (assembly GCA_963573935.1). Taxonomy (NCBI): domain Eukaryota; kingdom Metazoa; phylum Chordata; class Mammalia; order Primates; family Lorisidae; genus Arctocebus; species Arctocebus calabarensis. Next base: position 29,412 of record CAUYON010177584.1, on the reverse strand, counting down.
AAGATTTGGGGGCACAGATCTGAAAGAAGACACTTGACTCATTCCCTGTAGGTTCAGATTTCTTCCAGTGCAGTGTCCTAATGTTGTAGCTTTGATTTGAAAATGATTGTCTGGATTGATAGCTCTCACCACTGAGGAAATGTTCTCTGGCAAAACAGGCTTCTTTCCCAAATGACTCTGACAAAGTTATTAATAACGTGGCTCCTATTTTCCCCGCCTTACAGAGCTTTCATGCCATTCGATAATGTAATAACCATGGCAGTGATGGCTGCTCTCATAATGTTGGCGCTTATGTTTTCACCTGCTTTGATATTTCAGATCTTCCTCAAAGTGGCTGAAGAGAGTGGTGTGGATGCTGAGACCTCAGGTAATCCTCTTGAGGAGGCATACAGGCTGTCTTAGCTACACAGTATTGTACCTTTCCCTTTGAGTTTTTCCACTGCATTCTTATTTTTTGTGAATGGATGTTATTTCAGGTGGGGAAGGTTTGTTTTGTTATAAATAAAATGTGGGGATTCCTTTCTTGTGTCTTTAGATGGTACCTTGCCAGCAAGACGAAACAGAAGGGCCTTTGGAGACAGGCAGAGCTGTCTTCGCCCATTCACTGAAGACGATGCCATTGATCCGAATGATTCTGACATAGACCCAGGTCTGTTTGGACAAGACCTGTGTTCCATGGTTTGAAAATGATTTGCTCTCTTATGTTCTCTCAGCTGTTTTCCTTTGATGGCCTTTAGCCAAGATGATAGATCCCTACAGGGTCCAAAGGATAGCGAGAAAATGAGAAAAGCCTCTTTTCCATTTCCAGTGTTAAAGCATATGATCAAACCTGGAAGAGGCCACTCTTACCACTTCCCTTATTTAGCTGAGCTCTTCCTCTCAAGATACACATAGAAAGGGGACGCCTCAGTCCTTTGAACCCATTTATTTATAATCTTTTTTTATAGGGTCCCAGTTTCTTGCTTATATCAGGTATTTAATTGTTGAGTAAATATTCACTGAATGGATGAATGATTTTGAAAGAATCCGAGAGGGAAATTCACTTTCAGAGTTAATTATAGCCCTAAGACTTAGACATTTTGAATGAGCGTATCTTCATACATTTGACTGAGATGGAGACAGGAGTTCAGAAATAAAACATTAGTAAGCTGTCAGAGCACCTCAGTGAGAAATTGGTAATTTGAGACAAGGATTTCTGTAATGTGTATAGGAACAGAAAATTTCCTGCTTCTCCCAACTCTTGGTCACTTGAGTTTGTAGATCTTATGTTCTTCTTGACTTTGGGTGTTGTCAGAACTTAGGTCATTTGAAATGTGTTCACCCTTTACCAAAAATATGTCTAATAAATGGGGAACTGATTGCCATTGTGTGTTCTCAAGTATGTAAGCCTACATACATGGCTTTTTTCATAGAATTTTAAGAAATTGATGACTTGATTCATCCAAATGGCTTGCCGTAACACCCAGTTATGTATAAAAATGTTTTGTCAGTTGTCTCAAGGTACCTTTTCTGTCCTCATGAAACAAGGACTAAAAGGCATAAACTGCTACTTTTGGACATTTTGAGTCATAATTTTTCCTTGGACATAGATTTGTCATAAAAGCCCTTTACTTCTGAGGTATTTTTAGCTTAAAACATAAGCCTCCAAGATGGTTGCCGCAGATACTGGGGAAGGAGCACGGTGGTGTCAGAAATACCCAAGATAACTGGTGACCTTCAGGGCTGGCTTCTTGCAGAATCCAGAGAGACAGACCTGCTGAGTGGGATGGACGGCAAAGGCTCCTACCAGGTGAAGGGCTGGAAACTCACACAGCAGCAGTTTGTGGCCCTTTTGTGGAAGAGGCTGCTGATTGCCAGACGGAGTCGGAAAGGATTTTTTGCTCAGGTGAGATGTGCTGTTCCAGGCATGGGCGGCCTGCAGGCTCTCTGGACAGTGTTGTGGTCAAGATACGGATGCTGGAGCCAGATTATCTGAATCCCATTTCTGTTTCCTGCCACTTGTGTATCTCCTGGCAAGTTACTCCTCTGTGCCTCATTTTCCTCATTTATAGAATGAAAAGAATAATAGTACCTGCTGTACAGGTTTTTATGAGAATAAAAATAAGTACGTGCTCGAAAAGGGGCATAACTTTAATGAGTGCTTAGTTTTGTGTGTATGTATGTTACTTTTATTTTAGAGGAGAGACAAAAAGGACAGAGTTTTGAAAAGCTGGATCATTTGAACCTCAGTTTGAGGTTGCTGTGAGCTAGGCTGATGCCACGGCACTCTAGTCAGGCAACAGAGTGAGACCCTGTCTCAGAAAGAGATACAAAAAACTGATTGAGCATGTTCTCCCATTATCAGGAGAAATGTTATGCCCAGATGCACTGGACCTATGAACTTATTAGAAACAAGATTTCTAAGTTCATGTTTAACTCAAAGTGATAGAAAAGACAGCCAGTGAAATCAGAATATAATTGGCCAACAGAGAAGACTCATTACATTATTGCCTGCACATCAGTGTTTGCATGCTAAATGGCTTGGTTAGAAAGGTTAAAATTATTCACTCTATAAAATCGAGAAATATAGAGAAAGGGTCTGCAGAGTGTCTTCTGTAGACCGTGTGGGTGATGCTATAAACAGGAGTTTGGAGGATCCAGACGTGGATCTGAACTCTTTGACTCTGCTACTTATTTGCTGTATGCCTTGGGCAAGTTGCTTTGTCTGTCTGATCCTCAGTTACCTCGTTTGTTGATAGTGATAATGATAATACCACCATAAAAAAAATGACAAAATAGAGAAAATTCTTATTATAATACTCTCCCATGGAATTATTCGCTTAATGATAATTTTCTGCATTGAACCCCAGAACATTAAACCCAGCGGCATCATTTGAATCCTTAAGTTTATTTAGGATAAATTGATATGTTTCTCAGCAATAAATGGATGAAGCTTTGGGTTTACTTATCAAGTGTAGGTCATTGTTTTCAGAGACAATATGGTAGAAAGTTTGAGGAGGTTCAAGAAGGATTTGGATAATTCTGCTTTTTGAGGAAATCATGGGAAAGAGTGGCTGTGATTATCTCTGACTAGAGGCCGTGCTGGAGAGTTAGTTCTATCAGAGTGTGGGATTTGAATGGGTCATCTTGTTGTTGGTCCCCAGATAAAATGAGAAAACCGAGGCCAGAGCGGAAAGTGTCTTCACATGGGTACATTTACAGTAGAGACAGAAGTGGGATTCAGGATTTCTGTCCAATCTACGGTTCAGTGTGGTCTTTCCAGTCTTCAGGGGAAAGAGGAGGCAGGAACCAATGTCCTGTGTTACTCTGACATGCTATCCCTGTTTACTCTGTCAAGTTTCCAGCTCAGTGCCTCTGCCAGGTGGCCATAGCCTCTGGCTTCATGATGCCAGGGAAGAAGTTTAGTTTTCAGGCTCTGTTGTTTCCCAGCTGCCAAGAAACAGCTTGGTGCAGCCCGGTTGTGGGCCCCGTACTCCTCATTCCTGTGCTTGTTGTTCTGGGAGGCTGGCTGGACCCTTAGTGAGTAGCCCCTTAGCCTTCTTTCTAACACCATTTTCCTGCCACTGCCTGGTTATAGATTGTCCTGCCTGCTGTGTTTGTCTGCATTGCCCTGGTGTTTAGCCTGATTGTGCCACCATTTGGCAAATACCCCAGCCTGGAACTTCAGCCCTGGATGTACAATGAACAGTACACATTTGTCAGGTATGTGTTTGTCATCTGTGCCCCAGGGAGAGAGGAAGGTTCAAGCAGACCCAGAATGTTTACTGTGCTGAGGGCCAAGGGAATGGACTCTAGAGTTACACAATGGAATAGATTTTATCAGCTGTGGCTGAGGCCCGTATCCAAACACATACTGCATGCAAAGAATGGATGGCAGTGAACGAACCCTGACGTAACAGGCTAGTCTTCTATTGCACATTTTAACCTCTCTCCTCTTTATGTGGTCTGAAACAGGCATGTGTTTTAGGTAATAGAATCTTCATCTTGCTAACAGAGAAATTTTGCATTAAATATTTGGATTTTCAGAGTTGTGTTTTAATTTTGTAATTGAGTCACAGGGCTTCCATACATTGTCAAAGCATAGAACTTCTAGGTCCTTATTTTCTGCAAAGGACAATTCCTGTAATTATTATTATTATTATTAATTAAATCATAATTGTGTACATTGGTGCAATCATGGGGCACAATGTGCTGACTTCATATACAATCTGAAATATTTTTATTGAACTATTTAACATAGCCTTCATGGTCTTTTAATCACTATATGAAGACATTTATATTCTACATTTAGTAATTTTCACTTGTACCCTTCTAAGATGCACCGTAAGTGTGATCCCACCAATCACCCTCAGAGTTGTGATCCTCCCATCCTCCACCATCACCTCCCCTCCCTTGCCCCTTTCCCTATTTCTTGTGCTATAACTGGGTTTTAGCCTTCATGTGAAAGCTATAGATTAGCCTTATAGTAGGGCTGAGTACATTGGATACTTTTTCTTCCATTCTTGAGATACTTTGCTAAGAAGAATATGTTCCAGCTCCATCCATGTAACTCCTATAATTATTTTCCATTCTTTTAAATTTGGGATATTAACTAGTGTTTGCTCTTTAGAAATAGGAATAGGGTACACCTCTTTAGAAATAGGTCTACCCTATTCCATAACAATTAAAGCTTTAAACATAAGGATAGAGGGATTTCTAGATCTTGTTTGGTAGGAGTTTTCTTCATTTGTGAAAAATTTGCAGATTTGTTTTTGGGGGAGGTATATCAGTGATATAAAAGGGAAGCATTAAAAAAAAAAAAGGAAAAATATAAATGTGAATGAGTCTCTTTTTCCCCAAGTTCGTATTTTCTTCTTATGTAGTTCAGGTTTGCTTTATTCCTTTCATTCCCAGCTGCTGACCCTGTATAGCCCATAGGTGTGGAATATAGCATGTGTTTGTGACTTGTACTCATTATTTTTGTGTTTTCTGGTTGTCCATGCAAACACTCAGTCAATAAAACCTGCCTACTCTTTCTTTTTTCTTTTTTTTTTTTTGGAGACAGAGTCTCACTATGTCACCCTTGGTGACAGTGGCATCACAGCTCACAGCAACCTCAAACTCTTGGGCTCAAGTGATTCTCTTGCCTCAGCCTCCTGTGTAGCTGGGACTACAGGTGCCTGCCACAGTGCCCAGCTATTTTTTGTTGCAGTTGTCATTGTTTAGCTGGCCCAGGCTGGGTTTGAACCCTCCAACTTTGGTGTACAGGGCTGGTGCCAACCACTGTGCTATGGGATCCAAGCTCTGCCTACCATTTCATGGAAAATCCTACTTGTCTATGCCAAATAGATAATTGTGAAAGTACTTTTGAAATACTTATCCTTAATAAGTTTCTTTATTTTAAATTAAAATGCATATGGTAATTGTGTGTGCAAGCATGTATACATTACGCACACATCTACACACATATAATCACTTACACAAGCTCCATTTTGGAATGCTATATATTACCCTGATGCCAAATATATGGCCTGAGTCTGAGCTCCTTGTGGTTTCTGTGGAAGATTTTTGTTATGTTTTTATTCTTTTCTATGAGCCTGTCACATAGGAAGTGCTTTATAAAATATTTAATTTAGAAAAAGTTTTCTAGTTCCTCATCCTGGTTTTAATGACTGCCTCTCATGTGCCTTAGCAATGATGCTCCTGAGGACAGAGGAACCCAGGAACTCTTGAATGCCCTCACCAAAGACCCTGGCTTCGGGACCCGATGTATGGAAGGAAATCCAATCCCGTGAGTGCTACTTTAGCCATAGCTGGCTTCTTGTGTTTATTGCCTGGTTCCATATCTAATATACTGCTTTTTATCAGCCATGTGCTACCTTGTGACTATCATAATTTGCCCTTTGAATCATTATTTTTTTTATTAAAAGATGCCAGCAGAGTAGCCTAATAAAACCAACTAAGAACAAACATTTGGAGAGTCTTCTACTATCCTGCAAAGCAAATCATTACAGGATGTTTGTTTACTGCTTTAGAACATTAATATTTAATTTAAATAGCACTTTACACTTACCAATCAAATGCTTTTCCCATCTCTCCTTCCCTGCAACTCCTGTGCTTAAGTGCTTCGTAATTGGCAGGTTTGTTTATCAGCTTCTTTACTTTAACAACCTGAAAATAAATCGTTATATTTTTATATATTTTATATTTTTATAAAAATGGACATTTTGTTCTTTTTGAGTTTCAGATTTTTATCATACCTTCCTCCAAATCCTTTTTTAAAAAGTAGGCCATGTTGGCTCAGTGCCTGTGGCTCAATGGGCTAAGGTGCCAGCCACGTACACCTGAGCCAGCGGGTTCGAATCCAGCCTGGGCCCGCCAAACAACAATGATGGCTGCAAACAAAAAAATGGCCGGGCATTGTGGCGGGCGCCTGTAGTCCCAGCTACTTGGGAGGTGGAGGCAAGAGACTCGCTTGAGCCCAGGAAATGGAGGTTGCTATGAGCTGTGATGACACAGCACTCTATTCAGGATGACAGCTTGAGGCTCTGTCTCAAAAAAAAAAAAAATACATTTAGCAAAATAGGCATATGAGTTTTACATGTGTGTAGGGGTAGGTAAGTCACCAGACAGATCATTGTGAGAAAAGGCAGTGGAGGGTTGGGAAGTTCATGAGGGAGCTGGAGGCTAGTAGAGGTGGATTCATGTTTCTAGGCTCAGGCAGAATTTGCCATGGAGGCTGTTAAACCACAAATAGTGGTCGCTGAGTAATTATGGGAGCTGGGAAGATGCTGGAGAATTGGAGAAGCGGAAACTTAAATTCCCAGTTTTAATGGGAAGATAGTTCATTCTGCAAATGACAGTGGTGAGCATGGTACCTGTTTAGACAGGTACATTTCCTGTTTATACAGAGCACATTTCCAAATGAATAGCTACTATGGGCTTGCTAGTTCTTAGTTAGTATTGGATAGCTACTAAATCTTTGTTAGTGCTTAGTAGCAGCCAATATTTGTTCCCAAATAACAGATGCTGAGGGTAGAGAAGGGCCCAGATACAGCCTGTCTGGATTGATTTTCCATGTGAAGGTTGTATAGGGAAGATAGAACAATGAGAAGGGATGGTACTACATCACACAGTTATCTAGATTCACTGCTGGTCAGCTGAGCTGTATGGAACCACCCCAGAGAGGATCTGTAGGAGCCAGAACTGGGCTGAGAGCCGGCCTGCAGAGACAAAAGAGGCAGAAGAGGTATTCATGGCTTCTTATATCAGGGGATTCACAACTTTGGGTCTGAGCACCATTAAGCACCCGTTGGAGACAGTCTGAAGGAAGGGGCTCCATCCTGGAAACTCTTACTGAAATTTAAAGTTCAGGTTTTACAAAAGGTGGTAGAACTCAAGGAAATTTAATGGGGATGATTTTGACAGCAGTTAAGTTTTTCTCAGGCAATCTTCTTTCGAAGGTTTTAGAGTGTGAGCTTCAGGAGAGCACCCTGCCTTAAAAGTTTGACTTTTCTGATTTTGGGATTTTGTGAGGTAGGCTAATCTAATTGGAGTTAGATGATATCTCTTTTTTTTTTTTTTTTTTTGAGACAGAGCCTCAAGCTTCACCCTGGATAGAGTGCTGTGGCATCACAGCTCACAGCAGCCTCCAATTCCTGGGCTCAAGCGAGTCTCCTGCCTCCGCCTCTCAAGCAGCTGGGACCACAGGCACCTGCCACAATGCCCGGACATTTTTTGGTTGCAGCCATCATTGTTGTTTTGGCGGGCCCGGGCTAGATTCAAACCCGTCACCTCAGGTTTACGTGGCTGGCGCCTTAGCCCGCTGAGCCACAGGGGCCAAGCCAATTCTCTACATATCTTTACATTGTCCTCACTTCTGTCTTGGTAACTGTGAAAGTCCTGGGCCATATCTTCTTATTCTCACTTACTGAATTCTACCTTGCGTCAACATAGCAAGGAAATAAAATGTTCTGCAAAATAGATGGTGAATTAATTTATAAGCATGTTCTTATCGTTTTTGTCAGTGTTCTGAGTCACTGAAATAGCTATTAAGGGATATATTATATGAATAGTTAACAAATAAAATATTTTTTACTATATATAGCTTATATATGTATGTGGTAGACTTTATGTGGGGAATAGGAATGCTAGTATGAACAAGATTGATATGGCCTTAATTTCAGTCTACTTTATTTGTCAACGAGAAAATGTAGAGAATTTAATTGAAACCTATAATAGAATATAGACTTATAAATTGCATAATAGAGGAATTTTGAGATACTCTCAAAACACTCAAGAGAAGCGTATGCCCTGTATTTCTGTCATCAGGGAATGCTTTCAAGAATTGATGTTTGATCTAAGGTATGAAGGATGAAAAGGAGCCGATCATTTCCAATAACATCCTGAGATAAATGTTCTAAGATTTGCAAACATAACCTATTTGAAGGGTTAGAAATGGATGGTTTTGCCGTGGTCATAAAAATGAGTTTCCATTAAAAGAGGGCAAGGTAGTATTAGGGCTTTAAATGGAAGAAACAATGGCTTGTGGGAAAAGAGAGCTTGCAGCTCTGGGAAGATTGGGTGGGAGGATAAAAACAAAAAAGTCAAGAAATGTACCCATAGGCATAAGAGAATGAGAGTAAAAGACAGATGAGACAAAGGAGGAGGGCAAGATCAGACCCAAAAGAGCTGGGTGGTAATCGTATGTGCATTTGCAACAGAGTAGCCTGATACCCATTTAAGTGGGCATGTCTGTTGGAAATTTAGAGAGATAGGCCAGATGCACCTGTGTGAAAACTCTGCTGGTATGTAGATTTGGGAGTTCCCAGACGTAAATTGTAACGGAAGAACCAAGAATTCATGGGATCACACTGACAGAGAGTGTGGAACAGGAGAATGAGGAAGACCAAATAGAGCCCTGAGAAATGCTCATTATCTGTTGTGGTTTACAGAGAAGAAGTCTTAATTCCCACTTCAGAAAGAAATGAGGTTCTGTAGAACCACATTTCACAACCGTGATGTGTGATTCTACAGAAAATAGTCAATTTTCTAAATTATTTCAGGAATATCAATTTTAATGATATGAAAGAAATAAATGATCATTTTAGACAATTCAGAAGATGCAGAAAAGAAAGTAAAAATGACCTAGACTCCTACCACTCAGAGGTAAGGGATACGACAATTTTGGCAAATTGACTACCAATTCTTTAATAGTTTTTTTCATGCCTGTCTGTATCGGGTGAACTTGTAGTATGATCCAATGGGGAAGTAGGGCAAGCAGAGGCTTGAAACATGCTTGTGCTTAGAAACTTGCTTATTGACTTCTCTATGGCTCTTAGAGGCTGCCCTGGGATAAAACTTAGGCTAGCCTGCTAGATGATGGAGCACAGAAGATGAGCTTTCTCTTAGTACAGCCAGACTTCCAGGATGTGAGTGCAACCATCCTAAATCATGTAGTCTCATCAAAGTTGCCTAGACCTGAAGAACATTGCATATTTGTGAGAAAAAGTAAATGCTTGCTGTTTCAAGCCTCTTAAATTTGGGGATGACTTGTTACAGAGCAAAAGACAACAGATAATGGTGGCTGTTAGATGAATTTGCAAGTAAAGGATATAATACTTACAAGGCTTGGATTTGATTTTATTTTTATAGTGCCTTGGGTAATTAATTAATTTGCCTGTTTGAATTTCAGTGTATCTCTAGAATATATCATCAGATAAGGTATGATATCTAGTGATATCTTATATGGTAATGAATATGAGGTTATAAACTCTGAAACATAATTCTATTTTTTTCCTAAGTTCCTTGTTAGGCAACTATGGTAATATACTTTAATGTGTAGTTTTGCTTTCTATAGTTTAAATTACCCACATTTGACCATACTCTGAAAATAGGCTAGTACAGTACAATAAAAATATTTTGAAAGAGAAAAATACTACACATACACATAATTTTTATTACATAATGTTGTTAGTGTTGTTCTATTTTTATTAGTAGTTACTTGAATCTCTTATTGTGCTTAATTTATAAATTAAATTTTATCATAGTTATTTACACATAGAAAAAACATTGTATATCTAGTGTCTGGTAATATCATAGTTATGTACATATAAAAAAAACATAGTATATATAGTGCCTGGCACTATGGTTTCAAGCATTCTTGGGGTCTTGGAATGGATTCCCCATAGATAAAGGTGGATTCCTATATGACAATTTAATATAAAAATCTTAGCCAGTTATGATATAGAATACCATTCCCTTAGTTTTTGTACCAAAACATGGTTTGGAGTCCAATGGACTTGATCATGATTTCTATTGTTATTAAGAATGAATTTAAAAACTCATAGGTTAGTTGAAGTACTTGGATCTGACATGTGAAGTGTTTTATTCACTTTTTGCTTATGGAGATTTCCCAACAGCCCTATAAAATAGATGCTGTCACTGTCACCATTTTTCATGTGAAGAAATTGACATAAACTAATTACCGCACCCACAATTCCAATAGCAGTAGAACCAGGATTTAGCCTCAAGCTTGAGTTTTTTCTGGGTCCAGACCCTGAATTGTCTGCCACTATGATGTTGTGTTTCAGAATTAGAGTCTCAAGTTTTTGAGAGCAAACCAACTGTGGAATCCCATGCATAACTCTCAGATCCCCTGGGGCATCATTCTGATAACTTTACCTTATTCACTTACAGCTCTTTCTTCATGGATTCATCATTTCCTCATAAGCCCTCCTTTCTCTCTGCCTCATGTCAGGTGATTTGCATCACTGTTAACATTTAAACCTCAGAAGTATTTGATTCTTATCAGGCTTACAATTTTTCTTTTGACATAAAATTCTCCATTAAAACGGACTTCTGTCCCGAGCCACCTTTTAAAGGCAGATGCTGCTGACTCACTTGATAATCGGTCAAAATATGTAAATCTTACATTGACTAACGGGTCCTCTGAACATGTGTTTACAAATCAGTTTCTATACATTTTTTTTCTTTGCAAAATAAATACTTCTGTTCTTAATGATTTCAGTTCAAGCTAAAATATGACAACTTAGCTACTGATAAACCAAAGCTGAAAGGAAAAAAATTCACATTGGCCTCCAGAAGTTTATTACTGTTCTTCTATTGCTTTCCTCACCATTTCCCCTTCTGTGTCACCCAGGTTGACAGGTGGCTATGGGCATTCCTCATCATTTCCCCTTCTATGTCACCCAGGATAGGTGGCTATAGGCGTTCAAGCCTGAAAATAGTTTTAGGTGACTTTTGTGGTTCAACTCTAAAAATACATCTGCCACAGATAGTAAATCATATCTCATTTTTTAAATTTAATTTTTAATTTTTATGAGTACCTAATAGTATTCATAGGGCACATATGATGTTTCAATACAGGCATACAATGTGGAATGATCAAATCAGGGCAATTAGTGTACCCATCACCTCTAAGATTTAACATGTTTTTGCATTAGGAATATTCCAAATCTACTCTTTGGGAATGAAAATACGGTTACATAGTTAAATAGAATGAACAGTATTTAACAGCATAACAAAGGGACTCTTATCAATAACAAGTTATGATAAAATATATCTTATTTCTTGGTTCATAAATTAACAACTGATTAGTGACAGTAGTGGAAGTGACGGTTCTTCTCTGAAGTTCCTCCAACTTTATGACAAACTATCATCAGTTATCAGTGGCTTTTTTTTTTTTTTGAGAAATGTTATCCAATATAATATTAGTGGGAATTCTACAATAAAGCTCTGTTTGAAAATCTGATAATTAAGTGATATTTGGATGATTTTCAGGCCTATATTTAAAAATAAACTGTAGGTAAAAATAAGTATGACTTTGATCTATTTATTGCCTGAGTTTGCATCTTTTCATAGAATAAAAACAAAACGAAACTTAGCATTATATCTATGGAAAAACCATGAACTTTGCATACTATGATTCATGAGTCATCAAGTTTTATTTCTCTTGACCTTTTCTGAGTAACTTATATTTTCTGATAATTTTTTTCTTTTTGTTTTATGTTATAGTACCTCCAATTAGTCTATTTTATGCTTATTTATGTCTTGCACACATAACCCATAGAATTGAGCATTTTTGAAATCTATTTTGCTAGTTTATTTTATTTATCCCTTTGGAGATTTAATTCCTCAAAGAATGGGATGTTACTTGGCTTTCTCCTATCAATCTCTGATATGTGTATAAAAAGATACAGATGGTGGATCTTCAAAAAGATCTGTTGAGTAAATGAATCATTTTAGGAAGTCTCTTATTTCCCCCGTCCCTTCTTATTTCTCCATTCTTTTTTCTATGTATTTCTTTTTTCTTGTCTCATTCTTCATTTTTAAATTATGGCTGGCATCAATAGCAAGATACTGGAGTGTCTGAGGCCAAATCTTTTGTTCTTATGTAGGGATCCTAAGTTCTCCATCCTAGGTTTCCCTGAAGATGCATTGTATTTGCTCCTATCCTTGCACAACAGCTTGAATACAACATTTCCTTCTTCTCTAACCATACTTCAGATCACGAAAAGGCTCTATTCCTGTATTTTCCCACCAGATTTCCCAAATACAAGGTGGATGAGAGGGATGGATGAAGGCTAACGTGAAGCAACCTGATGACCATCCCGGAAGAGAAAGTTATTTCTTCTCCCTTTACTGGAGCAAAATTTGCAGGTCAAGTGTAGCTTCTCTACCAGGAGACTAGCTTTTGGGCTTGCGCCCAAGGAACAATCAACAGTGCAGATGTGCCCCAGTTGTTACTCTTTGCCTTATATATTTGCAGTCTTTCTATTTGTTCTATATTACCAACCACTTGGCAGGCTTACACCAACATCATATTAACCAATTTGCTTCCCTCTTATCTGATGTGGAAATAGATCCATGTATATCTGCTTATTATTTGAAGCAAGCCTCTGACCAAGAGGCTTGAGAGCTACAGGTGGTCACTTCAATTAGGGGAAACAAAAAACCCAATACAGATATTCTGTTTTGAATCAACAAAAAACTTATTTTTTTTTAGCACTTGCAGTGGATTTCTTGCATATAATAGTAAGTGTTAATTCCCATGGTCAGATTTCTCATGGTTCTCAGTGAACTTGATATAGTAAAATAGAATTTTACATTTCTTTTTACTTAGGAGAAACCACATTATCTGAAGCCTTGTTCTAGTCCCTAGCACATAACTTGAGCCCTTTTTAACCCAACCTTCAAATAGTCCTTTATAAAGAAAACATGATGACATTCTAGGACAATTTAGACTCTTACTACTGAAATTAATTATATCCATATCACTTGGACGTAAATGGAAGAAGAGAAATTTATTACTATTTCTTTATACTTATAAAGGAATAGAATTATAATAGAGACCAAAAGAACTTTTGAGAAATTGGGAGGAAATTAACCTCACCTAGAGTGGGGATAAAGAGTGAGTACTTGCTGGGTTGACTTTTAAGCTAAGCCCTATGGGAATGAATAAACATTTAAGGTAAGGGAGAACTAAAAACCAGCAAGTTACATTCAAGGAACTAAAAGAAATTCCAAGTGGAAAGCCAGGATAAGGGTAATCGAAGCTAAGGAAGGATGTGAAAGTCATTTCTGGGATTGTGTGGCTAATCCTAGAAGAACTGGGAAACCTTGTATGACTAAATTGCATATAGACATATGCAAGCTTATACAATGCCTGGAGAGTCACAGTGAAGAATTCACCAAAGAAGTTACATGGTTCTTGTATCTTGAAGAATGAATAGAAATTGTCTTACTGTAAATTACCATGTGGTAACATATTGACGCAAAGAAGGCCTTATAATGTTCTAGCTATTGTGGTCTTTGAGTGCATGTTTGCAATGCTAAGAAAGGTAGGTGAAGAGTTCATGAACAACTTTATCATGCTAAGAATTCTGAATTTTACCCTATAATCAGTAGGGAATCTTTGAAATATTGCTATGCCTTTTCTTCAAATTCTCTCAGTTGTGTCTTATAGTCACTTTTGAAAATTTCTAGATGGGTAGAAAGATATATGGCTGTAAATCATTATTATTTTAAATTTAGTTGTAAAGATCAGCAAAGTAATTTACATTATGAAAACATTGGGATTAAGATATTGTTAAGATATTGCAGTACTCCTTGAAATTTTTAATAACGTAGATCATGAAATTGCTGACCTTCAAAAGACCACATTTGACGTCACCCAGTAGTCCTGAAATAGCTTCTTGCTTCATGGATTTATTGCAAAATACATTTTCTTTTGCTCACACCTTGGAAGATCATTGTTGTTTTGTAGGCAGCTGCCCTTTCCCTTTACAAGGGAAGTAGCATTTTATCACCTACCAAAGATCATTGCTGAGAAAATAAGTATTATCACTCTGTCAATGGTCTATTTTAACTACCTTCCTTGGGTAGTGATCAGAGCGTAGCTAAACAAAAAGAACTGAAAATATTTGAAACAAATCTGTTTATAGCTCAAAAGAAGCAAGAAAAGTCAGAGTCTTGATTCTCTACTATTTCATCACTGTTACTAGAATAACCTTCTCTTGAAAACTTCTTTAATATTACGGACTAAATTGTAAATATCACTTGCTTATTCATTCAGGAACTAGGAAAGTCTGTTGGTCTGATATTAATTTTTTTAATCCACAGAATTTATTAGATATCTTTACAAATCCCATTTCTTAGAGACAGCTGTGATAAAAATAGCTCATTCAAAAATAAAAGTTTGCCTTTAGAAATCTTTCTACCTGAAGTCCTAGGTGCCTGTATTTGCTTATTTCTTAGGATCATCATTCAAATGATCTGTCTCTCCTGAAAGGGTCTCATTTATAACAATTGTAAATTTTCACTTGCCTGAACAATGTCTCCAGGCTCCTGATTCATTGATAAGGAGTTAGTATAAACAAAGAAAAACTGCTAATGCATGATGCAATGATCTTATGTAGAAATGTTCCATGCCTATGTTTTTATTTTCGACAGATAGTGTGATGGAAAGTGGCCTAGATGCATTAAACAGTGTGGCTAAAAGATTGAGAGATGACAAAGGCATTAGCCAGGAGAGGGACAGTAAGAATATCCCACATTTATACACACATACACTCACATGTAATGTCTATATGGAATGCAGATATTGCAGGGTGTCCCAAAGGTCTCCATACACTAGGGAGAATGGGAAATTATAGCTTTATTATAGCTTATTTGGTAAATAAGGGTCTTTACTTACCAAATATTCATTGTGAAATTTTATAAGATAGTAATGAAATATTTTCTATGTGTTGATTATCTTGAAGTAAAATTTTTAATTAATATTTTGTAAATAAATACCTATGTAGCTACAATTTCTCATTTTCTCCCTGTATGATAACCTTTGGGAGACCCTTATATTTATGCATGTAGAATACATATGTATGTGTACTATATGTATGTACATATGTACTTATATATGGAATATATGTGCTCTGTGTATATGAGTGGATATATATATTATATATATAGTTTTTTTGCACCTGGAATTTTTAAAGCTGATTTCCATAGGAAATGAGGAAGATAAAAGAAACAAGAGAGACATGAATAGAACAGTTGTGGATGCTTGCGGAGATTAAATCAGAAACCATATTTTAAAAAAAGGCATATATTTTGAGTAAGGGAATATAATGCATATAGTTACAGGTAAATGACTAAGTAAATTAAGTAGCATCTTTGGGGGTATTGAAGTGGAGATACACAATAGCAAGAGAAAATGTTTCTGCAACTCAAGAGAGATAGGACCTGTAGATGTAGTAGTTAGAAGTCTATCAGCATGTGGCTAATGAACTGTTGAACTAATACGAGTTGAGGGGTGGAGGTGGTGACTCATGCCTGTAATCCTAGCACTATGGGAGACTGAGGCTAGTTGGAGCTTAGGAGTTAGAGGCCAGCCTGAGCAAGAGCAAGACCCCATATCTAAAAACAAACAAACAAAAAAGCCATGCGGTTGTGGTAAGCGCCTGTAGTCCAGCTACTCCAGAGGCTGAGGCTAGAGAATTGCTTGATCCCAAGAGTTTGAGGTTGCTGTGAGCTATGATGGCAGTGCACTCTATGGAGGGTAAGGCAGCTACAGCTCAGAGAAAACCATAAGGCAGAAAGCAGAAGACTTGGCAGGCATTGGGAGGAAGAATGCCATCATTGTCCCCCTGCAGCAGAAGTTCAATGTGGACTAAAGGCGGGTTGCATGGACATGCAAAGAGTATTTTCTATGAAAGTTCCTGGGTAATCTCAGACAAACAGGTTCAGAGCCAGGGAACAAAACTGAGACTTTTCTGCTGAGAAATAAGGAATTTATAATGTTGGTATAGTTAACTAACTTGTAATTGAACCTAGAGGGACTGGGTATGTCCTAAGAATGCATTTCAAAACCATGCATTGGGGGAAGAAAATAGAAATGTTCATGTTGACTTCATTCATACCCACAGATATGTAAATGTTTCCAGAATATAGGAAGTAAAGGTAAAAAATAAAACATTAGCAGTTCAAAGAAGAGGTTTAGATGAAAGAAGTTTTTATGAACATGTTTGTAGGTATTCATTTATTTGAAGTATTTTTCAATGTTTACTGGTCAATTCTGAGCTAAACTTTAAAGATGCTGTGCTGAATACAGGAATGGCCCCTCCCTCATGAATATTGACGTCTAGTCTGGGAGACAAAAAGTTACCAAAACTGCATTTTTGATCACATAGGTATAATTATGATCACTACTACAAAGGAAAAATGCAGTGTGCTATGAATGCTGGTAGCCAGGGAACCTCACCTACTGAAAGAAGAATGAACAATTAAATAATAATGGATGGAATGTTATCTACTCTGAGTAGTGTCTGCTCTTCCTTTCATATTTTGTCTTTTGGCTTTCTTAGCTCATTTCTATTTCATAATCACATGAATTAGCCTCTTAGACTTAGTTAAGAAGTATTATTTTTTTCAACTAATTTATAAAAAAAATTAGGAAAAGATTGGAATTATTTAATAATTATTTGCTAGTAGTCCCCAGGGAAAGTTCTCAGATTGTGTGTGTCTGTGTCTGTGTTTGTGTGTCTGTGTGTTTTCAAACATAGCTTCAATTTCACAGGACTACATTTTCTTTTTCTTCTTAAGTCAGTTCTATAAATTATATTTTCTTCAAGAATTAGTTCCTTTCATCTAAATGTTCAAATTTTCTTATACAAAATTGTTTATAATATTCTACTTTTTAGTCTCTTTTATACACATGCTTATGGTTTCCTTTTTATTCTTAATATTCTTTATATAGTATTTCTCTCCCCTTTTCTTCAAAAAACTTGTCAAAGGTTTATAAATATCAAGTCTGTCAGGTGAACATTTTTTATTTCTGATAGTATTTTTACATCTCTTTCATTAATTTCTATTTTTATACTTATTTTTCACCCTTTAATTTATTTAATATTTTTTTTTCTTATTCTCTTATTTGGTATTTCTTTTGGCAGCTGTCCATGGTAACTTATCTCTTTGTGAATTGTTAGTGTGTTTATGTATTTTGAGTGTGTTTATTTTCAATTTATATTTATTGTGCCTTTCTCTGAGGTTTGGTTTTAAGAAACATTTCTTCAGGACAGATATTTTATTTACTTCTGTCTGACATCTGAGGTGCTACTAAATTAAAAACTCAGGCTTTTGGCTTTGTAAGCCACATGACTAATGCAAAGTTGGACTCCATATTCAATTTCACATCAGTTAGTAGATACAAGTTCAAAGGAGAGATTTTTGGTTTTTTTGATTAAGAACTTTAGTAGTGACCAATAATTTCTCTTGTTGTCTGCCTCAAAGGACATTTTTGGATTTGCTTTATCTTTTAGATTAGTTCTTTTCTTCCGTGAAAATACAGCCCTTCTTTAGTTATTTTTAATTCCTACTGAATGCTGGTTGGGTCTCTACTTGTGAAGGTGCTCTGAAGCATCAGACATTTAGTCTCTGCACAGGTCCTACAGGCTGTGTAGCCATTTCACTGCTGACATAATTCTCTGGACAATAGTTTTTGCTGTGTGTCTGGTTTCAGACTGTTGTTCTTATTTTCCTACACATCACCCATTAGAGTATTTTTAAAACATTTCACTTAATATTATCTAAGGAATTTTAAGATATCTAGTCTGTCATTTTGCTGTCATATATTTTATTTTCCTCTTTTTTTTTTGCTTTATAAATTAATTTTTATTGATTTGGGTATGCCAATTTTTTTTTAGACATTCACTAGTTTTACCTTTATATAACTGAGTATATCATTATTAAGAAAGTAAAATTTCTCAATGAATGTGACACATTTTGAAAAGACTAAATTTTAAGAAATGAGAATTAGAATTTACCTTTATATATTATATAAAACATTTCAATACCTATTTCAAATATAATGTTTTTTAGGGTAAAATTTAGTGTTATTTATTAAAATCTGAGAATATTAGGAGATATAGATTCCTTGTTTACATACTTTGTTTTTTGTACAGATTGAGTTAAAGTTATTAGTGTGCCCTTCACCCAGATAATGTACACTGTACCCAGTAGGTATGGATTTCCCTGCCCCTTACCCCCAGCTTGATTTTCATTGAAATTTACTCCCGTATGTGCATTTAAGTGTTGATTGATTAGTTCCAATTTGATACTGAGCACATGTGTTTGTTTCTCCATTCTTGTGATGTTTTACTTACAATGGTTTCCAGTTCCATCCAGGCTATCACAACAGATGCTAGATCATCATCTGATTTTATGGCTGAGTAGCACTCCTTAGCATGCATTTACCACATTTTATTGATTCATTCGTGTTTTAGTTTGTTAAGATCTCTTTCCTTCTGAGTCCTCTTTTGTTATTTCCAGAAAGCTTTATCTGGATTCCTCATCTCACTGTAGTTTTCTGGATTCCTTTCACACTTTTCTGAAAATACTCATTTTAATTTTGTGTTTGCGTTTCATTTTGTCCTCTAAATAATCTTTCATTTCCTTCTCCTGAGTTATTTTGTTTTCTACCTGCGTCTTTTCTCTTTCATATAGCTTGTTTTCTCAGATGTCTGATGATCTTTGCTTTTTTTTTTTGTACTTATGAATGTGTGAGTAGATTAGACCATGTAAGCGGCTTCTATAAGCCCGTTCTTTGGGTATATGAATATCTTTATTCAGTTTTTTTTTTTTGTGCAAGAGGAAAGGAAATTTTCTTTGTTTCTGAGCAAGTATGTGAATTATAAGATGTCACTTTTCAATGTATTCTCTATAAAATGGGGGCAGAGTGATTTATAGATGATATTTGCTTTCGCAAGCTGTCACCTACCCCAGAAATTCCTCATGTCATATTTTGTTTTGTGAGTTGTTGGTGGAAGCTGCTTACATTGCTATTTCATATACAGTTTTTTAAATTAACTACCCTGACACTTGCCCCATTTCCTATTGCTGGTCCCTATGCCTGTCAATACCAAACTTAGAATCTCTATGATTCTATCAGGAAGAGCAGCCCACACATCTGTGGAGGGCTTGATGTGTGTTTCCTACATCAGACCTTCTATTGGAACTACTTCATGCTTTATATCTTCCAGAAACTTATCAAAATTTCTATCTTCTGATAGCTCTTATTCCATTCTCACACTGCTATGATTTATTCTCTAGTTTGTGCCTGTTCCATGTCATGTCTACGAGATCTGGGGAGAAAAGAGTAAGATCAATGAGCTGCTCAATGCACCATGAGGAATCAATTTCTTGACAACCTAGTCAATGCAATTTGGCATTTTCTTCCCAGCAATAATCATCTTAAGCATATAAATTAAAATAAAAACGAGATTTAATGAGTTTTAAAAGCAATGTAAAACCAAAGTTTGAGGCTGACAGAGAGGATTAATTATATAGGATGGTAAAAATGTATAGCTTTTCTTTCTGAAAGAAAAAGAAATGAAATTTACAGATATAATAAATGATTAATCAAAAGGAAGAGGTCTATTGCTAGATTAGTTTTATCTACTGGTCATCTTACTATTGTTACACTGTTGCCTGAAAATTGTTAAAACAAGTTGAACTCTTTAGAGATGTAGTGTCAATGGGTTAAAGGGACTCACATTTTTTTTTTCCTATAATGGGATTTAGGTTTTACTTACATATCGTAGGTGAATCTTTTTTCCATAAAACCATATCAAATTTCCCAAACAATTGGTTTTTTACTTGGGAAGGAGAGCAAAATAATTCAATAGGCCTAGATTTAAATTCCAGCTCTGCCACCAACAAAAATGTATAAACTTTTAAAGTCTGAGTTTGCTTATTTGTAAAATATAATAGCTAAACTCTCTCTTTCTTAGGGATTACTTTCTATAATACAAATCACATACAGTCAGTGTTATCCTTAAAATTGTCTTAAATGAGTATTATATAAACATACCATCCCTTAAAAAATCTAACATACCAATTTCCTCTCTGTATATGAATGGATCACTGTTTCTTCACTGAACTACAGGTAAATATATCGGTTTATGTTTACAGATGATGTCATATGAAAATATATCCCTTATATGAATATCTTCAATATGTTGTTGTTATGAGATAAACAAAGGGACTGGGGCTAAACAAGTTAAAAGTGTGTATATATCTGCCAAATCGTGTTCCCTTTGAGACACATGATCATGGAGGGAAATAGTTCTTATCATTTTTACCTCTATGTTTCCTTTTTTCTCTCACTCTAATTTTTTTAAACCATAGCTAGTTTATTGTGTTGTTGTTAGGATCAAAGAAGATATAATGTGTTTAGAAGTTTTAGGGCTAAATGCCTAATAAGTGTTGATTTTTCTTATTGGCATCAACATCATTTTTAATTGTTCAAGGAAACAGTATCAAATGGAAATGTACTGATTGTATAAATATGTTAATTTATAATAATATATTTGTTATTTCACTTATGAACTTGCTTTATTTAAGATCTTTCTCCTAGATAGACATATTCTGATTTTCATTTTATGGATAAGGAATGTTATATTTACAAGTAATGAAGGAATGACTATTATCTACGTTCCTACAGACAGATTACATTTGAATCCGCATTCTCAAATTATATTATTAGAGATTAAAAATACCTACATGTTTGATTTACATACTCAAGAGGTCAGTATACCATTGTGATTCATAGCAGCCAGATTGCCTGCATTTATATTCTGGCTGTACTAGTTACTAGCTTGATAATATTATGAAACTTACTCTCTCAGATTCCATTCCTCATTAGCAAATTTGTAATAATGAGAATGATAATATTTAGTTCATAGTATTATTCTGAGGATTATTTATGTATGCAGAACAGTATCTGGTAGCTATTTTTATTTTGATACCAGGCAAATCACACCCATTATTTCATTTAATTCTCACATAATCCCATTAAGTAGGCAGGAATATCCCCTTTTTTTAGACAGGAGAAATGAGATATCTAAGAGATTACATACCAGGTGATTACCCACATGGTACAATTAGAAAATTTTGGAGATGACATTGGCCAGCTGAATCATAGTCATCTATTCTGAGTCTTTACTTGAGTGTTTCTTCTATCAAAATTTAGTGTCACCTTACACAAATTAATTAATTATTGCTGAAAGATAATGTGAAGAATAGAAAATTTGCCTCATAGACATGGAAAGCTAATATTTCTAACTCTCGATTTAAATCAGAGAAAAGTTTTTATGTTTGAATATGAGATTATTAACTGAAATATAAAGGGGATTTATTAATGTAAAGATTTATTTATATTGGAATGGGCTGTTGCAGAAAATGTGTAATTGTCCTAGAAGGATTGGTGGGGATTCAGTTTCATTTGAATTACTTTAAAATTAACACTATAAGGTAGTTCAGAATGAGTTCTTTTTTTTTTTCTGGAAAGACTTGGATTCAAGTTATGGTTTTGTCACTGAAAAGCCCTTTGATCCTCAGCTCCTCATCTAGAAATTCTATGTCGTATCATCCTGTCTCACTGGTGTGATTGAAAGAATTAAATCCTTCAGAAATGTACCTGGTAGTAAAAGAAGTACTTGAGAAAATATTTACTTATTATAAAGAAAGAGTGGAAGGGTTAGTAAAGAGACAGAGAATGGCAATAGCAAGAGCCAGAGAAAGAAGGGTAGTTAGTGAAAGAGAGAGAATTCTCTTATTCTTTTATAATTCTAGAATATTGTGACATGGTGCTTTGAGACAACTCAAGGAGTTTGTATAAAGTGAGTTGCCTGGGTAAATACAGACTCTAAACATCAAAAAGCTAAGATTATAAAAAAATTAAAAGTTTTAAATCAATCTTAATTCTCATTAAAGGCCTGTGTTGTCTAATCAAACACATACACGTGCATGCAGAAGTGTGTACACACACACATATACTACAAAACAGAAAAAATCCCAACCTGTACATTCTAAAAACAAGCCAGCTTTTCCAACCATTATTACCACTACTGTGGCATGGCTTCTGATGCACCCAGCCTAAGATGCCTCACGGTAATGATTAAGATTATGGACTCTAGAGTTAGACCATTTGGGCTTGATTCCACCTTCACCTCATAGACTGCATGTCCTTGGTCATTACTTCCCTTCTCTGTGGCTGAGTTACCTCCTGGATAAATTAGAGATAATAATAGAAAGTATCCTGCAGGGTTTTTCTGAGGTTTAATTATATTATACATATTAAATATTTGGTCTAATTCTGATATGTAGTAATTGTTTAATAAATAATTTAGCCATGATAAAACAGTGACAGCAAATACCTAATAAATATTTCATATATATATATAATTATAATAGCTAATAAATATTTAACTATTATAAAATAGTGACAGCAAACACCTCAATTTACCTTGCAAAGTTGTTTTGAGGTTCAATTAAACACATATGTATTTAGACCATATTTATAAATTAAGAGTAAGTAAAATTAGATATTATTTTAATATCACTTTGCATGTAATATCTGTTATCGAAGTTGGAAGCCTTTCTTTCTTTTTTTTTTTTATTAAATCATAGTTGTGTACATTAGTGCAATCATGGGGTATAGTGTGCGGGCTTCATATACAATCTGAAATATTTTCATCCAACTGTTCGACATAACCTTCATGGGTCTTATTTTCTTTTTATTTGATATTTTCATTCCTAGGACAACATCTCAAGTATATGGTCATACAGGTTCTGCTTAATTGCTTTCAATGTCAATAATGACTTCCTTTTATAGAAACTCATTTCATTATAGAACATATTAGAAATCATCTCTTCATACTGAATTAACACATGCATCTTCATCATTTGCAATGGTGATTTTTATTTCTATCTTTACAGCCATATGAAAAATAGCAATCAATATATGTCCTGGGCATTTTTGACACATAACAATCCATAATAGAAGCTACCAGTGTAAAACAGACATTCTGTTTTGCCGTTTTTATCTGTGAAATATTCAAGAAGTGTTCTTTGGAGCATCTACTGATGTTAGAATTGTGCATATGGTGGATGGGCTGGCCTAGAGGGCCTGAGATGGCATCATTCATGTATCACGTGCATTAGTGAGGATGAACTGAACTGTCAACCTGAGGGTGGATGTATACTCTCTCCAGCATCTTGGCCTCAGGATAAAGTTGAAATTCTTGTGTGGTGACTAGCTTTGCTTAGAGTAAACCTCCCAACAACATTTAATTGCATGGCCTTTTCGAACATTCTCTCTGAAGCACTTAACATTTCTTTCTTTCTTTTTTTCCTTTTTTTTTTTTTTTCACTTTGTCACCCCTAGTAGAGTGCTGTGGCGTCACAGCTTACAGCAACCTTCAGCTCTTGGGATTAGGTGATTCTCTTGCCTCAGCCTCCCAAGTAGCTGGGACTACATGCACAAACCAAAATGACTGGCTATTTTTTTTTGTTGCAGTTTGGCTGAGGCTGGGTTTGAACCCACTACCCTTGGTAAATGGGACCAGAGCCCTACTCACTGAGCTACAGGCACCACCCTACATTTTAATGTATTCTATTGGTGAAATAGTCACAAGTCTGCCTCTATCAAGAGGGAGGGAGCATAGACCAGTCTCTCGATGGGAGGACTGTCAAAAAGTATATGAAGTATTCCCTTTTCTCCACATCTACACTGCTGGTGGGATTGAAAACTAATATGGCCTTTTTAGAAAGAAGGCTGAAGAATTCTCAAGAAATTAAAAGGTGATCTACCATTTGATCCTGCAATTTCTCTACTAGGTATCTACCTAGGGGATCAAAAATCATTTTACAAAAAAGACATTTGTCTTTATTGCACCCCAACTCATAATTGCCAAGTCATGGAAGCAGACCAAATGCCCATCAACCCATGAATGGATTAACAAATTGTGGTATATGTACACCATGGAATACTATGCAGCCGTAAGAAAGGATGGGGACTTTACAGCTTTTATGTTTACTTGGTTGGAACTGAAACATATTCCTTTTAGTAACATATCTCAATAATGGAAAAAATAGTATCCAGTGTACTCAATACTATTATGAAACCAATATATCATCACCTAAACAAACACGTACGATAAGACACAACTACAGCCCAGAAAGAAGGAGAGGAGAAGAGGGACAAGGGGAAGGGGAAGAGGGAGGATGAGAGGAGGGAGGGTATTTGGTGGGATCTCACCTACTGTGCACAATGCTATGGTACATTTCAAAACTAAGAGTAGAGTATAAATGTCTTGCCACAACAAATAAGTGAGTGAGATGATGGTTATCTTAATCAGTTTGATTTAAGCATTCTACATTGTATATCAAATCAGCACCACATAATTGTACACAGTTAATACAAATTTTTTTAAAAGTATATAAATGAGTGTGTGGAGGGGAGCATATTTTATTATTTTATCTTTTTTTATTAAATCATAACTGTATACATCAATGCATTTATGTGGTACAATGTGCTGATTTTATATACAACTTGGAATGCTTACATCAAACTGGTTAACAAAGCCTTCATCTCACCTACTTAATTGTCACGTTAAGATATTTATACTCTACTCACAATAGATTTGACATGTATCCATGCAATATACACCATAGGTGAGGTCCTACCAATTACCAGATGGAGACTTTACCTCTTTTATGTTTACATGGATGGAGTTGGAACATGTTCTTCTTAAGTATCTCAAGAATGGAAGAAATATCCAATGTACTCAGTACTATTATGAAACCAATTTATAAACACCCACACTTTCATATAAAGATAAAACATAACTATAGACCAGGATGAAGGAAGGAAGAGGGGAGCATATTTTAATACCACCATACTTTATCTGTCAGGAGGCCTCTGGCTGAGAGACCTTGGCCCCTAGACAGAGCAGAAAAGCCTGTGAGTATGGCAAAGAGGTGCATCAAACTCTATTTAGAATGATGTCCAAGTCACAGCCTTAAAGGGAAGAGGTGGCTTCTACCAGCAGGTCCTGCCTGGATGAATCACCCCTGCCATCGGGGACTCTGAAGATCTGCAGCCATAATTCTGGTCTATTTGAAAAATGAAATCTTCAAGGCAAAGTTGTTTTGCTGATATCGTTCAAAAATTGGATAGGAAACTACACAGTCTTATAATTACTGATAACAAACTGAAATTGGGAAGTAGCATTCAAATATCTTCTCCCATGACACCTTTATGTCAATCTGCAATAAAAAAACAAAAAACTACAATGTGATATCCCTGTGCACCCACTTGAATAGCTGACATTAAATTAACTGACCATACTAAGAGCTGTCAAGAATGGAGAGAAACTGAACTTTCAAATATTGGTGAGAAGGTAAAATAAATCAGCCATTTTGAAAACAGTTTGGCAATTTCTTATAAAATTAAACATGTGCTTGCCATATAGCACAATAATTTTACTTAGAGGTGTTTACCCAAGAAAAATGAAAATACATGCCCTACAAAGACTTATAAACAAATATTCATAGCAGCTTTGTTTCTAACAGTCCCAAACTCGAAAAACGCAGTTTAGAAAAAGATTAATGGATGGGAAACAGAAATTAAAAAAAAAAAAAAAAAAAAAAAATCATGAATTCCTGGTTCATGGAACAACATAGATAGATTTCAAAAGCACTATGTTAGGTGAAAGAAGCCAGCCACAGAGACTATGTATCTAACTGTATGAATCTATTTACATAACATTCTAGAGAAGGTAAAACTATATGGATAGCAGATCAGTGGTTCACCTGAAGCCAAAGGTGTAGAGAGGGGATTAAGTAGGAAAAAAAAAAAAAAAGTACAACAGATGTTTTGGTTTGATAGAAGTGTTATTTATCTTGATTGTGGCAGTTTTCACATATTTGCTACATCTGTCAAATTGTATTAAATTATACACTTATACACAAATTGTATTAAATTATACAAAAAAATGAAAATGGAAAGTAGAGACATAGACTCTTTTTTTTCTAATCTTAATTAGATCATAGAGGGTTATAAAATTTTCACTGGTCTGTATATGAGGCTGACCTTTTCAAAGGCAGTAGGATATAGTCTGGAGACTCAACTAGAATTTTGCTTATGATATCTAGAATTTAGGAATTCCAACAACACTAGAAAAATTTATGTTCTAAAATGTGAGAGTATTCTTCACTGTTACCAGATTATAAAAATGACCAATAATTGTCACACAAACTCTCCATTTCTATGTGAGTTTCTACTAAGGTAGTCTAATTTCCTGATAGATTGGTATCTTATATTGTTGACCTGGAATCTGAAAGATAAATATTCAGTTGGTTTCCATCAACTTTATTTTCATATAAGTTATAAAGGGATTTAAGTACAAGTTTTATAATATCATAGATTCATATTCTACCCATTCTTAGAAGGTAAGAGATTGTGTATAAAACAGTTTTTATAACAAAAATAAACAGAAAATGTATCAATATTAAGAACTGACTGGCATTATGATTTACAGCATCATAAAATTAGGGATAAAGAAAGGAAACAATGAATAAAGAGAGAACAGGAATAAAAACCTGAATGACCTCTGATTGCTTGTAAAACCATGTGGAAATTCTCTTATTGCCATTCAAATTACCTTAAAATTTTTTTCATTCCTCCCCAAGCCATTTTTCTCTTCACTCTGCTATAGGAACTATGAGAAGTCAAAATTGCTTAATTAGCTGGGCACAAAAATGGTTCGAGCTTACCATTTCTGCCTACATTACCTTCTCCACATACTCAGGTCTGAATCTTAAAGCCCCACGTCAATGCTGCACCTTTAACAAATTCTAGGTGATCCCCTTGCTGCAAAATAAAAATCCCCTCCACCCCCACAGAGCACCTATGACATCTTCTTTTAATATGATGCCTTCTTGTTGTTGTTGTTTTACAGGAATCTTCCTCTGGCAAGGACAGTTGCTATTCAGTTCTACCCTGTGTTTCGCAAGCAGGTGTTAGAGCTCATGCTGATAAATCTTCAAAGGTTTTCTGAAAAGCTGAGTATGAGGCTCTTATGTGATTCTCCCTCTTATTAAATGATATATTTTTTAATAATTTTACTGAAACATAATTGTGTACATTGGTGCATTCATAGGGCACAATGTGCTTCATATACAGCAAAAGGGTAAGTGATCCCATCTAAGGATGGGAAAGGACTTGAAGAGAAACATCTCTAAAGAAGACAGGTGCACAGCCTACAGACACATGAAGAAATGCTCACCATCCTTAATGATCAGAGAAATGCAAATCAAAACTACTTTGAGATATCACTAACTCCAGTAAGATTAGCCCACATAACAAAATCCCCAAACCAGAGATGTTGGCATGGATCTGGAGAAAGGGGAACACTTCTCCACTGTTGGAGAATTAGTACATTCCTTTTGGAAAGATATTTGGAGAATACTTAGAGATCTAAAAATAGATCTGCCATTCGATCCTATAATTCCTTTATTGGGTATATATCCTGAAGACCAAAAATCATATCATAATAAAGATATTTGTACAAGAATGTTTATTGCAGCCCAATTCCTAATTGCTAAGTCGTGGAAGAAGCCCAAATGCCCATAGACCCACGAATGGATTAATAAATTGTGGTACGTGTATACCATGGAATACTATGCAGCCTTAAAGAAAGAATAAATGACATTTTAATTTCAATAAAAATCACCACCACTGTACAAGTTAAAATAAATCTGCATCATGATAGGATCCATGGGCTTCCACTTTAAGACCTTCATCTTAGATCATCTTTATAAAATGAAGAAAGAAAAAAAACTGAGTGAAAATTCTACCTCTTCCTTTCGAGGGCCACACAATCAATATCTATGTGTGCTGACATTCTCACACACATGTAAGTTAACCTTCCTACCCATGGGCTAGAGAGGGGATCTGTCAATATTTGTCAGTAAGTCTAGTCTCAATGCAATCTGTGCAAATCATGTGTTTTGTTTAGAAGATAAACATCTGTCTAGTTTGAGAGACAGCACATCCTTCCTTTAACTCTCATTAACTTCCTTCCTCATTAACTCTCTGAGGTAGAGTCGATTGTTCCGGGAACTTTAGGTTACCATGAATCCTCTCCCTGATAATCATGCAGAGTGTAATATAATATCCCCACATATAGATGATCACATCATGCTTTTCAACCCATCCACAAACATTCACCATCCACAAATATTTAATCTGCTTTTTTAATTTTTGCAGTTTTTTTTTTTTTTGGCTGAGGCTGGGTTTGAACCTGCAATCTCTGCCATATGGGGCCAGTGCTCTACTCTTTTGAGCCACAGGTGCTGCCCAATGTTTAATCTGCTTTGTGACATGTAAGGCTCTACATTTGGCTGTCAAAGTGGGAAACATAAAAAGGAGAGAAGACTGGCATTAATTGAACACCTAGGAGGTACCAAGACCTTTTCCTCTCTTCAACTCGTTTCAAAAATAAAAAACAATTTAAGAATCTCATTTGTTTGGGGTAGATTACAAACAGACACAAGGGAGAAAAATAGCTGACAGTACACCAATGCACAATGAGTGGCGTGTGCCATGAAAACCAAGCTTGCAGCAGGGGACGTACTGTAGGAGAATTCTCCATGGGAGAATCCATGGAGGACTGAACCTTGGAACTGATTTGGATGAAGAAATGGAAGTAACTCTGCAGTTGACAGTGCAATGGTCCTACGAATTCAAAGGAGAAAAATCTCTTTTATTCCTAAGAGGTATCTTTATCAAATGATTGTACAAGGGGAGATAAATTCCCACACATTAGAATATAGAAAAATGCACATAATTGAATAAACTTTGTTATTTATAAGCATGTATATGTGTATAAGTAATGTACGTATGCATACACATTTGTATACAATCGGGGTTTTTTTTTTTTTTTTTGTAGTGAAAGTTTAACTTTTTTTTGCTCAGTATAGTTCTGTTAAATAAAACAGCTAACAGTAAACAACAAATACATGGCTTAATCAATTAACCTTCCTTATAACCCACCCCAGTAGCAGCAAATA
>CAUYON010177582.1:0-16201 GCA_963573935.1 Arctocebus calabarensis | reverse complement strand
ACCTCCCCTCTCTCCTCCCTACCCTTGCCCCTTTCCCTATGTTTTTTCAAGCGGACTGGTTTGTGCATTGATTTCTCACTCCTGAAGCACAGGCCAGGAGCTAGGACTCCCGAGCTGCAGCTCCTGGGGATGGCCTGCCTCCTGCACTGCACCACCTCCCTCCCACTGACCTTGGGGTGCCCTTGAGCACACCACACTGCCTCTGTCTCCTGCAGTCTCCAACACCAGAAGGTGACCAGGGGCTGCAAGCAGCACAAAGACGATCAGATCCCCCAGAGCACCTTGGTATCAAAGAGTCTGTGACCTGCACATGAGGCACAGATTTTCCTCAAGGTGGAGACACAGGAACAAAATGTCTTTGTATGACTGTGTCTTTCAAGTTCAAGTGCAAATCACAGAGTGTAGCCAGTGCAATGAGAGGCAGGTAACAGAGCCCAGAGCTTGGCTGTAACCATTACAAGTATGTGTGCTCCTGTGTGCTATGTGTGAGTGTGCATGTGTGAGTATTGTGTGCTCCTATGTGAGTGTTCATGTGTTCACATGTGTGTTCACATGTATTGAGTATTCTGTTTGTGTTTTGTGTTGCATGAATGATTATGTTGTATATTTGCGTGTGTCAGTTTTGCGCGCACACACTGTGTTTTTGTTGTGTGTGTATGTTTGTGTTGTGCATTTATGTGCACACATGTGTTTGTGGGTTGTGCACACGTATGTTGTGTGCATGTTCACACTGAGTTTTTGTTGTGTGTGTGCACACTGTGTGTACTGTGCACTCGTGGGCATGTGTGCACCGGTGTGTTTATCTTTCCTTCTGTCCTAATGACGACAGCCTGTGCACAGAGTCCAGGGCCTGCCCCTCTTTCCTGCCCCTGCAGACTCAGTCCTCAGCCCAGCTCCTGGATTAAACACCCCAGGGCAGGGCCTCCCTGTCTGTTGCAGCAGGGGTGCTGACACTCACAGAGGCCCTGTGGTAGCTGCAGCTCTGCCCAGCCACCCCATTCTGGGTCTGCAGACTGAATGAGGGCTCCCCTTTCCAGGCGAAGGAAGGCCAGCCGGCAATGCGGGCCAAAGGAAGTGCTGGGGTAGCCGCCTAGCCTCCTGTTCGTGAGCTCCGTGGCTCCCCTGTTGCCCTTTCCTTTCACATTGTGATTGTCCAGCAGCTGCACCTGTCCCTGGGACTCAGCCACACGTGGCATCTGCCTGGCAGGACCTCTGACCCTGTGACCCAATACCCGTGTCAGCCAGGACTGCCTGCCAGCGACGTTTCCCTGCTCTGCAGGACACCGCAGATGTGGGCAGGACAGGGCTGCTCTGATGGTCACCACAAGAGTCTTGGCAGGAAGAGGATGGAGCCGATCTGGGCTGGGAGCCGGGGGCTGATGTCAACCCACACACAGGAGACCCTGCCAGAGCCCAGGGCCCCAGTATAGCCCTGACCTGCCAGAATGACTCCTCCTTTTTCAGATGACTTTACAAATTGAGCAAATGAAACCAAAAATGCTTATTGTAAAGAAATGCCACTATTTCCTCATGTGGTTGTATCATCCCGTGTCCATCTCCCCAGGGGACACAGAGTCCCTGGGGGTTGGTTAAGGAGAGAGGTCTCTCACAGCTCTGCAGCACACAGCCCAGTGGCTGCCAGGAGGCAGGCCCTCTGCACATGTTTGCTGGCTGCTTCCCGTTGTTTGAAAGAATGAAGGTGACCTTTGAAGCTGAAGTTCCGAGTCCCCTGAAGGCCAAGGTCCTGGCAGCCAAGAAAGGCCTCTGCTGCCACCTGATGGTGAGTCTTAAAAGTGCTGGTGGTCAGCAGAAGGCAGGATCCCGGGGTTCCCAGGAAGCCAACTGGTAAGGATGGGCTCAGAAGCGTCGATGAATCTGCCTATAGTCACACAACACCTGGCTTCCTCAGCACCTCCTGACTCCCAGGTTACACGTGACATCACAGCGATCATCTGCCCAGGGGTTAGGCCATGGCTTAAAGACAAACAGGCAGGGTAGACTCTGGCTCAAGCTCTCACCAGCTAGAGGACACCAGGCCAGGGACTTGGTCTCTGAACAGAACCCAGGTCACAGACTGCTGTGAAGCTGCACGAGGACTGCCAGGGGCTGGTGTGGTTGGCACAGTGCTTGGCATGCAGTAGGTGCTCAGTAATGTTTCTGCAGCTGCTGCCACTAATGAAAATAATATAACAATATAAATGATGATGAGGCAACACTGATGATGATGATGATGACTGGTGACAATGATGACGATGACCACAACTGGTGATGATGATGATGGTGATGGTGACAATGACTGGTGACAACGACGATGATGTTGACGACGACGACGATGATGATGATGATAGTGATGACAATGGTGATGGTGACAATGATAATGATGTTGACCATGATGACGATGATGATAGTGATGGTGATAATGATGATGGTGGTGGTGATGATGACTGGTGACAATGATGACAATGATAACCATGATGATGGTGATGATGTTGACCATGATGACAATGATGATAGTAATGGTAATGATGACGATGGTGATGGTGATGACAGCTGGTGACAGTGAGGACAGTGATGACCACAATGATGATGATGATAATAGTGATGGTGACGATGGTGATGGTCACAATGATGGTGACGATGCTAGTGATGACGATCGTGGTGACTAGGACACTGATAACCACAATGATGACTACGATGATACTTCTGCTCAAGGTAAAAGCAAGATTCTGGAAGAGGGCGTGGATGACATTTGCTCCAGAAGCCCATGACTGCATTCAATGTCACAGTGGTGGAACAACATTGTGCCCACCTAGAGGTCTAGAAGCCAAGTACCTGAGACCAGCAGGTTCCGGAAAGACTCCTCCCCACCTGGGCTGTGCTCGCCCTACACATGCCCAAAGCCCCAATCTGATCTGAGGGATAGGACCCCTGGTGCCATCCCTCTAGACTCTCATGGGGGTATTTGCGAAGTGCTGCAAATGGGCAGGCAGGTTTGGCGTGCTGGGCAATCTCACCTTTACATGAAGGCCACGAGAAGGCCACGTGACTATAGTGTCTGCGGCTGAGTTTGGGCTTCCCAGGGCTGTCTGGGGGACTCCCCTTTGACCTGGATACATACCAGGGGAGGGGGCTCAGACTACAGAGGCCTCGGAAGCCTAGCCAAGCAAAGGGGAGCAGAGGGGAGATGCAACCAGACGTAAGACAAAGGTGAGGGAGAGCCAGTCGCAATGACAGTGTCACTATCGTCATCCTTCCAGGCAGCAACCCTCAGAGGAGGGGAGGGGTCCAGGCCGCCCTCAGGTAGGTGGAGCAAGAAGGCAAGGGAAACAACCATGTGTCTCAAAAGTTCTCCTGACAACAGCCCAGGGGCTGGTGTGGGGCAGGAGCATCTGTCAGGGAGCCTCTGGGCTGCTCAGACCCCAGGAGGGCAGCTGGGTGGCCAGGGCCTCAGAGTTTGCATCCAGCAGACTCACCCATGGCTCTGAGGGGGTCATGACCACCCTCCCCCAACACAGGCAGGTCCTGAGTCTGGGCCTGTTGAGGAGGATTACGGGTAGGCCAGAGGCCTCTGGCCTTGCTGTTTGCTGGTTGGGGGCCTGGAAGCAGCCTCCAGCTGAGGCCATCTGGCCTGGACCAGGTGGTGACAATCCTGAGGCTGCTGCAGGGGGCAAGGTCAGGACTGTGAGCGGTTCTGCACAGCCAGACCCACGGCCCTGCCGCCCTTGCAATGGCTCCCAGGCTGCCTAGGGGACAGATCTGGAGGGGCAGGGAGCACTGAGACTGAGTTTCCAAAGATCCCACCCTGGCCCTAAGTGTAGGAGCCAGTTTTTGTCACCTGCCACAGGGCACTTGCCCTTCCGTACAGATGGGGCTACATGGCTGCACAACAGAGGGTCGGTTCCTGTTGGAAAGGAAGGGGCAGTCTAAGGAATCTCTCCAGGGGCGAGAATGACCTTCACAGGGTAATGAAGAGATGCAAGGTGTGCGTGGTGTGTGGTGTATGTGGTCTGTGTGGTATACGGTGTGTGGTGTGTGAGGTGTGCATGGTCTGTGTGGTGCGTGGTATGTGATGTGTATGGTGCGTGTGGTGTGTGGTCTGTGGTCTATGTGGTGTATGGTGTGTGGTGTGTGTGGTATATGGTGTGTGGTGTGTGTAGTGTATGGTGTGTGGTCTGTGTGGTGTATAGTGTGTGGTATGTGTGGTATATGGTGTGTGATGTGTGTGGTATATGGTGTGTGTTGTATGGTGCAGTATATGGCGTGTGGTGTGTGTTGTATGTGTGCAGTATATGGCATGTGGTGTGTGTTGTATGGTGTGTGGTGTGTGGTATGTGGTGTGTGTTGTATGGTGCGGTATATGGCGTGTGGTGTGTGTTGTATGTGTGCGGTATATGGCATGTGGTGTGTGTTGTATGGTGTGTGGTGTGTGGTCTGTGTGGTATATGGTGCATGATATATGGTCCGTGTGGTATATGGTGTATGGTGTGGGTAGTATAAGATGTGTGTGGTGTGTGGGGTATATGGTGTGTGGTGTGTGTGACATATGGTGTGTGGTATATGGTGTGTGTGGCATATGTGTATGGTGTGTGGTGTGTGGTCTGTGGTCTGTGTGATATATGGTGTGTGGTGTGTGTGGGCATCCTCCTCCCCTGGACCTCTCAGTGTGTGGTCTATGTGGTGTGTAGTCTGTGTGGCATATGGTGTGTGTGGTGTATGGTATGTGGTCTGTGTGGTATATGGTGTGTGGTCTGTGTGGTATACGGTGTGTGGTGTATGGTGTGTGGTCTGTGTGGTATATGGTGTGTGTGGTGTGTGGTGTGTGTGGTGTATGGTATGTGGTCTGTGTGGTATATGGTGTGTGTGGTGTATGGTGTGTGGTGTGTGTGGTATATGGTGTGTGGTGTGTGTGGTGTATGGTGTGAAGTGTGTGTGTTGTATGGTGTGTGGTCTGTGTGGTGTATGGTGTGTGGTGTGTGTGGTATATGGTGTGTGGTGTGTGTGTTGTATGGTGTGTGGTCTGTGTGGTATACGGTGTGTGGTGTATGGTGTGTGATGTGGTCTGTGTGGTGTATGGTGAATGGTGGGAGGTTGGCCCAGCCACAGCCCCCATTCCCTGCCCTGTCCTCCTGCCTCCCCCCGACGCCCTCGGAAGTTCTGTCCCTTCAGACGTTTCACGAGAAATGCTCTCCTTCCTGCCAAGCCACGCGTCAGACGCCAGGGTGCACTTCAGCTGGGGCGGGCTCTGGTTAGCCAGAGGTGGCTGGGGTGACGCTGGTCCCACTTTCCCCCTCCCCAGGGCCACCCCGCACCCCCCACTCTCTAGACCCCTGGTGGAGACACACAACCAGACAGCAAGTTGCTTGTGTCACCTGCTCTTTATTGACTGCCATGGGCTGCACGCTCGTGGGTGACTGGACGTCACCGAGAGCGGCACTACACAGAGGAAGGTGGAGGAAGACGGTCTGAGAGAAGTGGGCTGCTGAGAGCCCAGGCACACAGGGGCCTCGCCGACCAGTGTGGGCAGAGCCCACTGAAAACAGGGGCTGCCCTGGGTGACAGGACGTGTCTGGCCGGACCTGGAAGCTAGAAGCCCTCAAGAGCACTTGGCCGAGGGTCCCCCCGGGGCACCCTCCTCCCCTGGGCCTCTCAGCAGAGCCAAGGCCACCTGTGCCTGGGAGGACCGGGCTACTTGTGAGGGCAGTGTGAGGTGCGGGCACTTCCACTGCCTGGCCGGCGTTGGGGTCTGGGGTGCCCTGTGACCCCAAGCTCTCCTGGCCACTCTCTCAAACCCTCATTCCATCTGAGGAGGTGGAAAGGAAACGGAAAGGGGAAGCAGGGGGACATACACCACGCCTTCTGTGGCCCCGCTGGTGGGTCAGGGCTGCAGGGGTGCAGCCAGGCCGGGGCCTGCTTAGGACGAGGGCGCAGAGCTGGGCTTCTCCTCCCGCGACACGGGGATGGCTCGCTCGCTATGGCCGGCATCCAGGCCAGACTGGACCTTGGGGCCAGAGAATGTCAGCATGCCGTCTGCGGACACGGAGCAGGACAGGGCTGACTGGTCCACGTTGGAAGGCAGGCGGTAGCGGCGGTGGAACTCGCGGGAAATGTAGCCGTGGTCGTCCTGGGGAGGGGTCAGGAAGAGGCACAGTGACAGGCGCTGTGGCCATGGGTACTCTCCAGGGCTGGGTGGGACCCCACCTGGGGCTCACGGATTTGCACACACACTCTCCAGAGACCAGGATCTCAGCCTGGCCTGGATGTCTGTTAAACAAAACTGCCCCGGAGCTGGCCCTTCGGCCTCCCTGGTTCCATTCCAGAGCCCAAGGAATCCTTCCATCCCTGTCCTGCACCTGTCAGGTTTCCCCGTCCTGGGACCTTCAAGGCCTCTGCCGTGCAACCTAACCGGTTGGCAAAACCCTGCCATGTGTGGATGCCCCAAGGCACATGCTCAGCTCCCTGGGCTGACCTCTCCTCTCCTGGGTGCAAACCAAGAGCTGAGTGCTCCTGGGCTATGCTGGCTAAAACACCCAGTGGAGTTTCACTCAGCCCACTGGAGGAGAGACAGCAGGTAGGGATCTGGGTTTCACTCCCTCCTTCTTCAGCCACTCAAAGAAGAGCTTGGCCGAATGGCCACACCCCAGCCCTCTCCACCTGCACTGGTTCTTCCTGCACCAGGAGGAGCAGATCACGGGGCTCCATAACCAGGGCTCCCTCACCGCCGTGGAGACTGAAGCAAGAGCCGTGCGGCCGGGGTGAGTGCCACACTGCCCCGGGCCGGCCGTGGGATCTGGGGCAGGCCAGGGCCCTCCTCTTGCCTCCGCTCTGCCCCTTGGGGTGATGGAGGCACTAGTCCCAAAGGGCAGCTGAGAGGAGGCTGTGTCACGCACACCAGGTGCTCCAACACCAGTACTTGCAGCCAGTCGCCAGGGGCTGGCCTTCCAAGGTTAGGTTTCATGCGGAAACATGTTGACTTGGGGTCACCACCTGAGTGCTCTCACTTCCTGGGGTCCTTTTCAAGTGCACCCTGGCACCCCATCGATCTAGATGGAGCTGGTGACAGCTGGGTCCAGCGCCTCAGTTGGGCACCCTAATCCGGGTCTCTGAGCCACTTTCAGCCCACCGCCCACCTGCTCCAAGGTCACTCGAGAGGCTGGCTGCACCTGGGCTGATGCGGCTCCTCCCTGTGGGAGAAGCTGGTCCCTGAGCTCACCTGCCTCTCGTTGTGTTTGCCGTGAATCTCCACGAAGTCCTCCTGCACCTTCACAGTGAGGTCTTCTGGGGAGAAGTGCTTCACGTCCAGGAAGATGACGAACTTGTCCCGGTCAGATCGGACCTGAAACCCAAACACCTTGTGTGGAGCTGCCCACAGGGCCACAGCCCAGAGGGAACGGGGCTGTGCCAGCCTCCTCCTTCACATGCCGAATGGGCAGAGTCCCTGACCTGTCCCCGCACTCCCTGCCCCCAGTGAGGGGCTCTCTGACGGCTCGCAAGTTGGCTGGTTGTCAGGTTATGGTCAGGTGGTTGGGCACAGATTGCCTGGCTCAAGAGGGGCTGTCTGGCTGGCTACAGAGTTGGGGCCTGGTTGTGGGCTGGCTGGTGGGTCGACTCAGCTTTGAACTAAGCCACTGCCCTCTGTGCCCCCTGCCTCCACAGCAGTCTGGAGCCCAAATTTTGTCTTTTGTCCTTTCAGTGCAGGGTACGGATTCCATCCAGGACAGCCCGCATGGTATCCCTGCCTGGATACGGACTCCATCCAGGACAGCCCGCATGGTACGGAGTCCCTGCCTGGACACAGACTCTGTCCAGGACAGCCCGCATGGCATGGAGTCCCTGCCTGGACACGGACTCTGTCCAGGACAGCCCGCATGGCATGGAGTCCCTGCCTGGATACAGACTCTGTCCAGGACCGCCTGCTGGTGTGGAGTCCCTGCCTGGATACAGACTCTGTCCAGGACAGCCCGCATGGCATGGAGTCCCTGCCTGGATACGGACTCTGTCCAGGACCGCCTGCTGGTGTGGAGTCCCTGCCTATACTCAATGCAGCCCATGCCCGCTCCTCTCACTCCATAGGCGCACTTTGCTGCCTTGGGCTGAATGCTCCTGTACCAGCTTGGAGGGGCCCTGCTTTTCAAGTGGTGAGTGGGATTTGCACCTCCAGAACCATGGACCCTGAATCCATCAGACTCAAGGAGGGGACACAGGCAATCTTGCTTGGCCTCAGTGGAGCCACTTGGGTGAACTTGGTAAAAGCCCCCCATCTCTAGGGCTTTGTAGGCTGCTGCACGGGCTGAGCTGGCTGGAGGCTGAGCTGGTAAAGCCGCCCTCTCTGTCCTCAGGGCAGCAGCCCCCACCCACACCCAGGCTCCTAGACCAGGGAGGGAAAGGGCAGAGAACAGCCAAACCCAGAAAGCTCGAGTTTGCCGTCAAACTTGCCTTGCCGGGGTTGCTCTTGGGGTTTCCAGCATGTGGCTGGTGCATTACAAACCACATACGGGTCATGAGCTGATGGAGGAAAAGACAAGGGTGGGCTCGGGCCAGCTCCTCTCCAGGCCCTTCCCCACGTGCAGGATGCTCTGCCTGATGACCATGTGCCCGCACAGCTGGGGTGCACAGGCTCCCGCCCAGCCTCTGATGATGATGGGGGTGCGGGAAAGGGACTCTGGGGCCAGGGCCACCTGCTCCACTGAGCCACCCTCAGCTGTCCCTAATTCTCCTCCCTCTGCCCAGGAAGGAGAAGCCAGCATGGGCCACGCCTTACCTCGGAGACGCCAGAGTCCAGCACGGTGCGGAAGAGGGATTGGCGGTAGTAAGGGCTGATGGTGGACGACAGGAAGGGCAGCAGGTCGTACTCAAAGAGGCCCTCGCCGAAAAACTGGTCGAACAGCCGGCTGGGGTAGAAGGGTCCCAGCGGACGCTTGAACCACGGGTGCTGGATGGTGACGTCCATGTTCAGCTTCGGCACTGCAGGGACCTGGAGGCTGGAGAGGAGTCGGCAAGGGCCTCTGGGCAGTGCAGTGGGGAGCTGGGGCTGAGCCCTCCCTATATACGCCCTGGCAGAATGAAGGTATTAAGGGATTTCTCTGGAAAGGCCTGAGCTCATGAGGAAGGCTGCCCA
Source organism: Arctocebus calabarensis (assembly GCA_963573935.1). Taxonomy (NCBI): domain Eukaryota; kingdom Metazoa; phylum Chordata; class Mammalia; order Primates; family Lorisidae; genus Arctocebus; species Arctocebus calabarensis. The sequence goes on along the minus strand of CAUYON010177582.1, from coordinate 7,086 downwards.
GTCAGCAGAAACACGGCTGGGCCGGGTGCTACCGCAGCCCGGGAGGCACTGCGCTGACAGTCACAGAGGCCTGGCACCCAGGGCTGCCAGCAGGCATACCTCCCAAGGAGTTCCGTCCCCCACACTGGCCTTGGGGGACGGTGGCGCTTCTCTGTCCCACATACTGGGACAGAGTGCTACGTGCCGTAGATGGTGCCCTTGGCCCACCTTGTCCTGTGTGGTCCCCACTGCTGCCCTAGGAGAAGGCGCTCGTGTACCCCTGTTTCACATGGGAATAAGCTTAGGCACAGAGCTTACGTGAGTAGTCCCCCAAATCTCACACCTCCTAGGTGAGAGTGCCTTGTTTTTCCAAAACGGGATTACCTCTATCACTTCTCATTGATTATGAAAATTATACACATGAAATTATCAGGGAAGACAGAAATGACAGAGAAGAAACTCAAAGTTCGTCACTGGGCAGCAGGGGCCTGTTCCTGCTTGTCCTCCAGGGTCTATGTGCCCCGGGCAGGGCCGGAGCCTGGCTTCCTCTACGCAGACGGGCCCACAATGAGGGACTTTCCTCAGTGATGCTTGGCCTGGACACCTGTCCCTGGACGTCCCCCTCTGTAAGGCCCTGGGGTGACCTCTCCATGGGTGCTACACAGGGCTGTGATCCGTCCACCTCACCCACGTGGTCTGGTACAGACTGGCCTGGCGGTGCTCTTCCTCCTCATCTGTGTTCCTCCAGCATTGCCAAGTGTCAGGAACTCCCGGTTTAAAGGGTTTGGTTTTTTTTCAGTAAGTTGACCTTTGGGGAACATTATACTAAATAACTTCCTCCCACTATGGCACGGGAGAGGCCCGGCCCACACCCTTTCCGGGCTGGCTTCATGGGCATAATCCAGGCTGGGAGAAGGCTCATTCCTGTCTGCCTCAGCTTCTGACCGTGTCCGTCTGGGTGTCCTCACATCGTGTGAGAAATGCACACCTCGGAGCACTCAGATCCTCGCAAATAGACCTCCGGTCATGGAATTGCGAGGTGGCAAGAGGACAGACTCCCCTGTGCTGGACGAGGGCTGACTCTGCCCCATTCTGGGTACAATGGGTGTGAAACCGGGACTCAGAGCGCCTGCAGAACCTGAGGCGCTTGCTGCCACAGCCCGGCATTCTGAACGTCAGCTGTGTACACAGCACTTTCCAGGGGTAAAGGGCCTAGAACCATCTTGAAAGGACAAGCCTTGCCCTACAAATTCACAAAACAGAGGAGCAATGCCCAGGGTATCTGGCAGCAATGAGCGGCCCAGTGCAGATGACAAACACAAGGGAGTTACTCCCCAGGTCTGCACTCGCCCTACTGTCCCTGGGGATCTGCAGAGTCCCCCCTTGGGTGGTTCCTGCATTAGCCCCTTTGCAGAGCTGGGCTGAAAGGAGTCAGTCACATGCCCAAGCCACTCTGCTTGGAAGACCGAGAGGGGTCCCAGGCCCCGGGAAGGAAGCGAGTGTCTCGGGATGTGTCCTCCATGGAGAGGATCTAGCCAGCCCAGGCACGTGGCCAGTGCTGACCAGAGCCAGGCGAGAGCTTCAGCGGGGCTCAACCTCTCTTTACTTTAAATTTTGACATTTTGTTCTCCCCACCTTTTGCATTCAGTTTTTCCTTCTTTAAGTATTGTGTTAAAGGCTCAGTGCCCATAGCTCAGCTACATACACCAAAGCGGGCAGTTTTGAACTCAACCCAGGCCAGCTAAACAACAATGACAACTACAACAAAAAAATACCCGGGCGTTGTGGCAGGCACCAGTAGTCCCAGCTACTTGGGAGACTGAGGCAAGAGAATCGCTTAAGCACAAGAGTTAGAGGTTGCTGTGAGCTGTGATGCCACAGCACTCTACCAAGGGCAACATAGTGAGACTCTGTCTCAAAAATATATATATATTACATTAGAATATTATTGATTTCACTGGCTGTGTTTTTTGGTGCCCCTGTCATTCAGCACAGAGAGAAGAGCCGTACTGTCCTCTCCTCTACCTGGCCCTGCCCAGGGTCTGTCAGACAGGCTGGGGCTGCAGGTAGGGTTGGGCGGAGCCTCATCCTCCTGGCTACACAGTTCACGGTGGGGTGCCCCAGTGCTCCCTGATAAGGCTGGGAACCCCACAGCCTGCGGGGCCTGGCAGTTCAGAGACCTCCATGGGGCGGGGGGAGGCTGCGCCTGGGCTGGCTGGGCCTGCAGAGTGAGTAAGGGCATGGGGGGCCAGGGAGGCCAGGACGCGGGAGCTCGGGGGGTGTGTCGGCCTCGCCTTGAAGGTGTTGGGTTAGTGTCTGTGGCCACCATGCAAATCACAAACTTAATGGTTTAAAATAGAGCAACTTGTCTCAAATTTCTGGAGCCCAAAAGTCTGAGGTGTGTCTCGCTGAATGAAAATCAAGGTGCTGGTGGGGCTGGCTCCTCCTGTCGGCCCGGGGAGGCAGTTTCCTGCCTCCTCATAGCAGTGAGCGGTGGCATCTCTCCCCCAGCACATCCCTTGGTGGTCACTGTCCCCCTTCCCCCTTATAAGGATCCCTGTGCTCACACCGGGCCCTCCCTGATAACCCAGGACTGGGTCCCTTTCTCGAGGCTGGTATCTGAGAACCTTAACTCCCCTTGCTTCAGACAGTAGTGTGTCCCAGGTTCCAGGAATTAGGCTGGGGAGACCGAGGCTCTGTCTGCTACAGGCAGGTGCCCAGGCCACTTCCCGGCCATTGCGCCCTAGCCCAACTCCCACCACTCAACCCCTTGGCCTGATTCCACCTGAAGTGAGCTCGAGGTCTGAGCCCTCCGTCTCTCCCTCCAGACGTGCCGACCTCTCCCTCGTCTGAGCCACGAGAACAGCATATTCACTCAGTGACCGGGGCTGCTCATACATGTGTGCACAAAACACGCTGTTTTAAGCAAAGTCTCTGCTTTCAAGGAGCCGACATTCTCTTGGGTAGAGACAAACCACAAGCAAAGAAGTGACTGTGTGCTCAGGTGTGAGCAGTGACTGCACTGCAGGGAGCAAAGGGCGAGCAGGGTGGGGAGTGACCGGTCTCTCCCAGCAGACGTGTGTCTGTCCTCACCCACCAGCCTCTTGCTCAGGCCTGGGTTCCTGCTGGAATTCACACTGAAGACGCCACTTCAAAGCCACGTGGGCAGGCAGTAGGAGACAGGAGCTGATGGCCGCTGCTCTGAGGGCCGCGGGATCTGTGCAGGACCAAAACACAAAACTAATGAAAGCCAGTGTCCCCGCTGTGATCCCTGGGCACTGTCCATCTAAATAATGTCAGCACAAAATAGACCTCCCCTTTTGTGGGCTGAGTTCTAGAATTGGCTGCATTGATAACCGGGCAGATTCTGGAGGTGACGGAGTTCTAGAACAGTGCTGTGAGCACTGAGCGGGTGCTGTGACTACTGTGGCTCCCAGAGTAATGACAGTGCGGGCCCCCATGAGCCTCTGATCACCACATTCTCATCAATGATCGGTGCGTGACCTCGCACTATGTGTGTTTCTGTGTAAAGATGCCCAGTTTGATAGACATAGTTGACTTACCAGCACTGAGCTCCTAGCCAGCCGCTCTGTGAGGCAGCCAGGAGCCCACCTAACGTACGTGATTTCTCCTAAGACCCCTCGCAGCCCTTCTCAGAACGCCAGGTGGCTTTTCCACACTGTGCCCAGGGGCATATGGAGCAGCAAAATCACCAAGAAACACACCAAAAATGCAAAAAAGCATGGCACTCCCTAGACCTCGAAAAGGACATGTGTTTACAGTGTGCGAGCTAAAACCAGAAGTTGAAGCGTTGTGCTATTCCCTCAGCCCAGAGCATGTTCTCAGCACTCTACAAGTCTCTGTGAATGACCTTGAAGGCTCTGCTGATTTGGCGGTTACAAATAAATTTGACCACGTAGGAGTTGTGTGCTGAATTGTCCCCCAAATTCATATGATGAAGCCCTAACTCCCAATACCTCATAAAAGTGACTGTGTTTGAAGACAAGGCCTTTAAAGAGATAATTAAAGAGAAATGAAGTCATGGGGTGGGCCCTGATCCAGTGTGATTGCTGTCCTTACAAGAAGAGATTTGGACACAGCAGGGGACACCAAGGAAGTACATACAGAGAAGTACGGTGACAACACAGCAGGCAGGGGTCCTGACACTCGGTCTGGATTTCGCGCCTCCAGGACTGAGAGACAGGGAGTGCTGTCGTTCAGGCTGCCCCCCACCCCCCCGTGGCACTTTGTCCATGTGGCCCCCCACAGACTAGCCCAGTAGGTGAGTTTGCAGATCTGGAACACACAGCAACGAGGAATGACGCATTTATGTCCTCTCCAAATGCGCACAACGGCATTTCATCCCTTTCTAAGTGTTTCCCACATGGAAACGCACCAGAGCGCCCCTCAGGCTCCCCTCCTGACGTCTGTCTGTGAGGTCAGGGCCCAGGGCGGGGAGGGGAGAGTGCCGTCTCCAGCCCTGGGGTCTGGTGAGTTCCAGGGCCCAACGGACTCTGTGCTTACCCAGGACATTTCACAGAAGCCTCGTGAACAAAGAGCTGGGGTTATTTCTATTTGTCATCCTGCGTGACCTCTCACTGTTTCAATTTCTTCTTTAAAATGTACAACTATAAAGCTGTGAGACTGACCACAAGCTGAGGTGTAGTGCTCAAGTGCAAAGGTGTGCTCAGGCACAGAATAAGTCACTGAATTTTATAGAGTGATGACTTTATAACTGAAATATATCCTTCCGTCAATCGTTTTGAAGGACAAACAGGGAAAATCAAGATTGTCTGTGACTGTTACCTGATTATACTGAGAATAGTTGCGTTGTATGGGTGATGGAGGGTTCAAAACTGTGATCCGCTGGGGGTCGAGTGTGACGGGCCTGCCAAGCTCCTTTCCGGCATCCCAGGGCTTCATGCAGCCCTACAAGGGTACACTGATCTGTTCCAAGCAGACTGGAGCCCTTTGGCTCTGACCTCAGTCCTGCCCCTGAGCCTAGCAACAGTGGGACCTGGAGACACAGATGATGCTAGAGGCAGGAAGTGGCTCCAGGATGTCAGAAGGGTGAGGTGGCTTTCTTCCTGCCCCCCCCCCCAGGTCACCTCCCAATGGTGCGGGTCCCCGGGGACCAGCACTGGTCCTGCCTGCCGCAGCATGGCCCCTTCCCTCCTGGCCCGGCCCTGACACTCAAGCCATGGAACTGGTGTGATCTGTGTCAAGCAAGGGACACCTGTGTGAGGGAAGGCCACCAGTGAGGTCCACCCAGCTGGCCCCTCCTGTGTGCCTGACACAGAAGCCGAGGAGATGTGTCTGACTCCTGGGCCAGGCCTGGGAAGGATAATATCAGGCACTGCCCTGCAGCCTCCCACCTGGGGGAAGACAAGGAGGAGGCCGCCAGCTCCGCCAGCCCAGTCTCCGAGGGAGGAGACAGACAGCCATCTGGAAACAGAGAGGGCAAGGCGGCCACTCTTCACTAGAGGTCCCTTGGCCTTTCCTAGCTCCCCACCTCCAACCTCCTGGAGAGTCACTGTCACCCTCAGCCTGTGCCCTTTGTCGGTAGAATACACCCAGCCCTGAGGGCAGCCCCTGCCAGCACACCTGGCTGACCCACTGGGACCTGGCTCGGGAGGCACAAGTCCAGCAGCCTCCCAGGAAGGATGATGGCCTTCTAAGGAGGCCACGAGGTGACCCGGATGCCTGCCCAGCCTGCAGCCTGCACCTGCCTGGGGTCTTGGTGACCCTGGGGTGAGGCAGCCAGGTAGAGACTGGCCCCTCAATCCCCAGCCCACCCTGTGAAGGAGATGCTGCTGTTGGGGCCACTCTACAGACAAGGCCACTCTTGTCCAAAAGGGACAGAGATCTCGAGTGTGGGCTGTGTGTGGGAGGCCTGAGGTTGGAGGGAGGGCAGAGGTCCAAAGAACCAGCAGGACGGAGGCAACGAGGATGGGGAGGTGTGGGTGTTAGGGCCGGACCCAGACTGGGCCCGACTGCGTGTGGCACATGTCAGGTGCCCTGTGTGCAAAGGGTATGTGGTGAGCAGGGTGTGTATGTGTGTGCGCGCGGTATGTGTGTATCTGGGGAGCGTCAACTGCATTTCTGGGATTGTTCCCTGATATCTCTAAGACGGGGCCAGTCAGGACCCTGTTGCGCTGCCATAGGCAGGAAATGGGGCCCAGCGGCTGCTTCTCCGCCGTCCCCTCGGCATTGTCTCCACAAGCGGCCTAATCCTGCTCTCAGCAATTTGCCGATTTGCCTCGCCAGCATGGGCCCCATGCCAGCCCCACTCACAAAGGCCACCCAGCCTCCCGCGGGACCCCGCAGCCCCACAGTCTGCCCAGGGCACAAAGCCTGGCAGTCCGATTTTCCAGTCCAGGACACAGGGCGCTCGCAAATCTGCACTGTGCAGGGCGGCTGAGCCTTTGTGGTGGCTCAGCGGGAATGTGCCGGGGCTAAGCCCTGGCTGTCCGGGGTCAGCAGGTCAGGCAGGACAGTCAGCAGGGCCCACGCCCCTCTGAGCAGCGGTCTTGCTCCTCCAGCTCCTTGGGATGGGGGGCAGCACCCTCCAAGCACGGCCTCGAGGTGCTTGTGTTAAGTCAGGGAGATGACCCCCTTTGGGAGCTGGGAGCCCATTCTGTCCCACAACACACCTTGTGGGGTCCAGGACCTACCCCGCCACCGACCTCCCACTCTTGGTGCTATCATCCCTGGGTCTGGTTTTTGCTATTTCATTGAGTTTGTTTGTTTGTTTGTTTGTTTGTTTATTTATTGAGACAGAGTCTCAAGCTGTCACCTTGGATAGAGTGCTGTGGCATCACAGCTCACAGCAACCTCCAATTCCTGGGCTCAAGCGAGTCTCTTGCCTCCGCCTCCCAAGTAGCTGGGACTACCAGCGCCCGCCACAATGCCCGGCCATTTTTGGGTTGCAGCCGTCACTGTTATTTGGTGGGCCTGGGCTGGATTTGAACCCGCCAGCTCAGGTGTATGTGGCTGGCGCCTTAGCCCGTAGAGCCACAGGCACTGAGCCCATTGAGTTTATTTTTATGACAAATTTTTTGCATATTCTCAAAAGTAGAGAGGATGTCACAATGAACCCCATTAGCC
>CAUYON010177581.1:0-42023 GCA_963573935.1 Arctocebus calabarensis | reverse complement strand
TTCTGATTAGTTAGCTACCTGTGGTTGGCTAAATCAGCTTTTTCTTTTTTTCTTTTTTTCTTTTTTTTTTTGCAGTTTTTGGCCAGGGTTGGGTTTGAACCCACCACCTCTGGCATATGCGGCTGGTGGCTTACTCTTTTGAGCCATAGGCACCACCCATCAGTTCTTTGATTAAGCTGTTCCAGAGTTCAAAGAAATTAAAAAAAAAAAAAAACACCTTTCACCCAGTATTTTGCCTCCTTGAGCCAATTTTAGATTCAGAAATTTAAAATTACGAGATATTAGGATGGATGAGTCAATGCTCTATGCAGTGGGCACGCTACAGCCATATTTTCAATGAAGTTTTTTTTTTGTGTGTGGAGACAGAGTCTCACTCTGTCGCCCTCGGTAGAGTGCTGTGGAGTTACAGCTCACAGCAACCTCCAGCTCTTGGGCTTAAGCGATTCTCTTGCCTCAGCCTCCCAAGTATCTGGGACTACAGGCGCCCACCACAGAGCCCGGCTAATTTTTTTGTTGTTGCAGTTTGGCCGGGGCCGGGTTTGAACCCGCAGCCCTCGGGATATGGGGCCAGCGCCCTACTCGCTGAGCCACAGGCGCCGCCCTTCAATGAAGTTTTTTAACCCCTCTTTCTGTAGCATACTGAGTTATGTAAAAATTTAGTTCTAGAACTAAGTATTACTAGAGAGTCAATGTGCATATTGAGTAAGAGCATGGGTTCAGAGTTATATAGGTCTAAATCTGAATTCTGTCGTGACCGGTTCATTTGCTGCATGACTTTAGACAAGTTATTTAATTACTTTGACCCCTGGCTTCCTTGCTTATAAAATACTATTGACAATGTCTATTTCTTAGTATTCTTTCAATATCTATTTCAATGTCTATTTATTAAATGAAATAATTATGTAAAGTGTATGGCACAGTATCTGGCACCTAGTAAAGCACTCAATAAATAGTAACTCATTTAGTATTTATTTAATGTGAAGGAATTTCAGTGTACAGAGACTGATGTTACTTTTCCTATCTTTCAAGTATTACTTCCCATTTCTGAATTTTTGTTAGTATGATAGTATTAGATTTTACTTCTGGCAAATCAGACTATTTTATACTGCTATCTGTTCTAATTTTATTTGTAGGAGTACAGGCTATCCAGTTTTGGCTCTTATCAGTTCTCTTTGTCTCTCTCAGATCCAGTTCTGTTTATTTATTTTTTTTTTTTGCCACAATTTTTGAAAATCTCTTATGCCAGTGCAATTTATGAATTTTCTACTCTTTCAGTGAACTTTATATTTTTTATTTTTTTATTTTTTTCAGTGAACTTTTAAAAAGTCATATTTATTCAGATATAATTTACATATGGTGAAATTCATTCTTTATTAAGTCTATAATTCTGTAAGTTTGGAGAAATGCATACAGTGATAGTCACATTACTCCCACCACAATCAAGGTGTAGAAAATTTCCATTCTTCCCCAAAGTTCCCTCTAGCCACTTTGCAGCCGGTATCTTTTACTGACGCAGGCAACCACTGATCGATCTGCTTTTGCTGTGGCATCTATCAGTAATCTTACCCTCTTTTATTGCTGTGTGGTATTCCTTTTTATGACTGTACTACATTTTTCTTTTTTTTTTTTTTTTGCAGTTTTTGACTGGGTTTGGGTTTGAACCCACCACCTCCGCTACATGGGGCCAGTGCTGTACTCCTTTGAGCCACAGGTGCCACCCTACAGTTTGTTTTTCTGTTCACCAGTTGATGGACATTTGGCTTATTTCCAGTTTTTAAATATTATAAATAAAGCTTCTATACATATTCCTGTACCCAAAGTCTTTTTTGTGAACAGGTGTTTTTATAATTTTGGGTAAATACTTAAGCATGAATTGCTGAGTCATATGGTATGTGTGTGGTAACTTTTATAAGCAACTGTCTAACTTTTTCAAAGTGCTTATCCTTTTGCTCTCATATACTGCCACAATATGTAAGAAGAATTCTAGTTATTTCACATCCTTAGGTACTATTGGTATTATCAATATTTTTATTTTTTATTGAAACAAATGACAAATTTTATTACATGAGTTAATTTTTTTTTTTTTTTGTAGAGACAGAGTCTCACTTTATCGCCCTGGGTAGAGTGCCGTGGCGTCACACAGCTCACAGCAACCTCCAGCTCTTGGGCTTAAGCGATTCTCCTGCCTCAGCCTCCCTAGTAGCTGGGACTACAGGCGCCCGCCACAGCGCCCGGCTATTTTTTTGTTAGGCAGTTCAGCCGAGGCCGAGCTTGAACCCGCCACCTTCGGTATATGGGGCCGGCGCCCTACTCGCTGAGCCACAGGAGCCGCCCCTGAGTCTGGATATAATTTGTGTGAATATTCACACCTGTATTCCTGTATACCCATACAGTGTGTACACACATGCGTACAAGAAGCACACCCATATACACATACATATTCTTGCTCACACACATATGAAATCAGACTGCTAAGTTCACAAACTCATCCTAGAGAAAGGACGACATATATCTCATTGCTGAGTATCACTATGGTCACCTTCCAAGTGCTCCCTTGGGGAGCCATGCGCTGAGGCCAATGCCTAGCCCACCCTTCAAAGCACTTTTTCTAGAATGAGTTTGTGAACTCAATTGTCAGACCTCATACAATGACACCTCCAATGGCCATTCCAGGCAGAGTTTCAAAATTGCTGTGAAGGCAAGATGAGGCGCTGGCATCGGTGCCCAGCTTCCCAAGGGGAGTATGTCCAAGGTGACCAGAGATCACGCCTCACTCAGCAATGAGGCAGAGTTCCTGAACATAATTGTCAGACCCTGTATATACATATGCTCATACACACGCAGAGATAATTCTCCTATATTTGCTCTAAGAGTGGGACGTGGAATTACCCAATTACAGTGTACAATATAGATAAACATTTTCAAAACATGTGGGTTGCCCACCTCCCTAGGCCCTTGCACTGTAACCCATATGTGTCTCCACCCTTCCAATCCTTAAACAGACATTTTGTTGGGTTTTGGGGAGAGAGGTGGAGGGAGGCTGTGTTGTTTGGCTGCAAATCTGACCTTATAAGAAGCTCACATGTGTAAATCTCAAGCTGTGCATTTGGGCACTCCCTCCCAAGAGGGGGCGAGTTTGGTACCAGCACGCCACCACGTCCTGAGTCTGGGCCAACACCAACCCTCAGCCTCATTTTCTCGGTTTGATCAATTCCTGTTGTCTCCAACCTCCTTAATCAATGCGAAAACTCTCCCCGATTGTTGCGTTTGGATCGTGGGACCAGACTAACCTCGCCAGCGCAGGGGTTGGTGTGTTTGCATGGGGAAATGCACTAATATGGATGTTTCTCTTTGTGTGTGCACCCTTGCAGTGTTGTTTACCAGGATGGATTTTATGGTGCAGACATTTATGTAAGTATTCATTAATGTGCATGCTGTCCTCGTTCCTCCCGGAGTCATTCTTTTTACAAGTTTGCTGCTAATTTCTCTACTGGGTGGGGTCGGTTTCCTTCTCTTGGTGAGCAGGAAACAACCCATGGACTTGTCCTGCAGGGCAGAAGGCCTTTGCTCATGAGCGTCACAGCACATCATTTGCTGTGTAGTGAAGTGAAATGAAGTCCTTGACTAAATTCAGAATAAACGAAATCCCTTCCCAAAGAAATCAACATGGCATCTCTCAGGCCAATTAAAACCCTCATTCCACCTCCAAAGAAATGGTCTCTAAAGGTCGTAATTTGGTCTTGCTGTGTGTTTCCAGCGTAATATGTAGGATAACAGCTGTGGTTACCAGCTGCAGAGGGTTAAAAGATATTTTCATGGCTGATGTTTTTGATGTTTTCCTTATAAATATAATATTTATTCATCACAACGACCCTAGGAAGACGCTCTCTCTCTGCGTCTCTTTTTCTGGACAGGATTGATGTTAGCAAGAAACATCTTCTCGTTCTCTTAACAAAGCATATGTGAATTTGAGCATTATTTTCTTTAACCCTTTTATTACCTCCATTTCCTGAAAACAATTATCCTATTTAGAACTGCTTGCTAAAATGGTACCACTTTATTAAACTTTTCGTTTTTAGAAAAGAGTAGGATATTTCTCATGACAGAAACTGTGATTAAACTTGCCTACGATAATCTTAGAGGTACTTTCCCCCGTACATTCTGATATGAACATCAGTGTTATAAAAATGACTTGGAATAAACACAATTTAAGATAAGTGGGCATATTGGGGGTATATCTAAACCAATAATTTTGGGGGGGTTCTAAACCAGCAATTTGGGGGGGATTTTCTAAACCAATGATTCTTTGGGGGGTTATAAAAGGCCTCCAGGAAGTCAGTAGAATCATTTATTATGTGTTGTTTTATAGACTAGATAACAAAGAAAAATAAAACCATACTTCTGATCACATTGATGCCATTTACTAGAAAATGAGACAGACACTACCTATTTAACTTTATTCCTGTTGGATTTCAAATCACTGCAATTTTGAGACGTCATGTCACTCTCCTTTGGTGCTGGCCTAAGTTGACTTCTGTTAATCAAGCGTATGTGTTATAATCTGTGGGTCGGCACTTTTTTTTCCATGATGAAATGAGTGAACAGCCTCCACATCCTTCATTTAACCAGCCAACAACCAGTGTCCTGTCTTTATGGAGCTGAGGCTATTCCTTCTTACATTCTCTTTGTGTAGACTCTCAGATGTTAGGATGTGTGGCAGGCCAGGGCCAGGCAGTCTGAAGCTCACCGATTCCTCAAACCCACACTTCAGTCCATGCTCCGGCCTCCATGCAGGTTATACAAATGGCAGGAACTAGGACGCTCCTGGGCAGAACTGAATTTGGAGCATTTTTTTTGTTCATTTTGTTTTAACTTTGGTTCTGGAAATAAAGGCAAGTAGATAAAGACCAGAGACTTTGTTTTTTTCATTTTGATTTTTTTGACACAGAATCTCACTCTGTCAGATGTACCGTGACATCATAGCTCACAGCAGTCTCAAATTCCTGGCCTCAAGCAATCCTCCTGCCTCAGCCTCCTAAATGGCTGGGGCTGTAGGTACCAGCCACAACACCTGGCTAGTTTTTCTATTTTTAGTAGAGACAGGGTTTCGTTCTTGCTCAGGCTGGTCTCAAACACCTGACATCAAGCAGTCTCCCTGCCTGGGCCTGCCAGGGTGCTATGATTACAGGTATGAGCCAACACACCTGCCCAGAATGGAGATTTCAAAAAGAAAAATCCACCGAAAATAAAATTCTCTCCATCAATACCCATCTGAGTGGAAAAAACTATGGATGTTCCTGAGCCTAGTTAAAAACGGAATATTATCGTTCAGCTATCATTCACCAAGAATTCATCTCTCTGGGCCCCATTTCTTCATCTATAAAATGGCAGTAACATGTGGAGGTTAACCTGTGGTCTCCTAGGCATAGTTGAGTCTTTTCCTAGCCTTATAGATTTTTGCATAGTAGGAAATAGAAGCTTTCTGAAGACAGGTGCCTTGGGGATTACACAAAACTGGGAAAGAATGGACTGATTAGAGTGTGTCTGTACTGACTGTGGCATGAAGCTGTACCAGAAAATCTGCAAAACCAAGGCACGTAGGGGCAAAAAAAAACATAACAGGAGAAGGGAAGGTACCAACATGTAGACCAAAGTAGAAAAGGAATTCTGTTCCGGGTAGAAATCCACTAAAATATCCCTTTGTGCCTTTTCTCTGCTTGGGGGCTTCATTTCCCACAGCTCTTTTTCGGGCCTTGAGTTGCTTGTTTTCCAGGTTTAGGAAACTGCCAGCACCAGGGGCCTTGCCTAACAAATGCAAACTTTGGAACTCTCATATTTATCTGAAATAAATGAAAAAAAAAGTTGCCGCTCTCTCACTTTTCAGATCACCTGTACCAGCCAAAAACATGTTTACACAATTTCCCCATTGTGGATATTGTAATGAGAATGAGATTTTTCAGGGGGCAGTCCCAGATATGCAGTGAGGTCACAGAGCAAATTATTGAAATATTAGAGTTTTTTGCCCAGTTTATGGCCTATCTCGGAGAACATCCTGAGATGCGCAGGTCTTCCTGTATTATTGCTCTGTGTAAGATGACGACTTACATCCTACGTGTGTGTGGATAGGAATAAACACCCCCTTACACCGCCCATCTCAGCAGCGTAACAAGGACCCAGGGATGGCCTGAAGCTTTGTTAAGGAAAAATATATAATGTGAATATTTCCTGCACTTTAGAATCTATAGAGCAAGATTCATCACAACTAAAAGTGTATTATACTCTTGAATGTGCTTTTTTAAGCCACTGGCCCTGCGTCCCTTGAGATCCTAGTATGCTCTGATGAGTAGAAATGTCCCTTGTGCTCCATTTGTTTGTTTGTTTGTTTGTTTGTTTGAGACAGTCTCACTTTTTCACCCTTTGTAGAGTGTTGTAGCATCACAGCTCACAGCAACCTCAAACTCTGGGGCTTAAGTGATTCTCTTGCCTCTGCCTCCCAAGTAGCTGGGACTACAGGTGCCCACCACAAAGCCCGGCTATTTTTTTATTGTAGTTGTAACCTGGCACCCTAGTCACTGGGCTAAAAGCACTGAACCCTATGCTCCATTTTCTTTTTCTTTTTATTTTTTTTTCTTTCTTTTTTTTTACAGTTTTTGGCCAGGGCTGGGTTTGAACCCACCACCTCTAGCATATGGGGCTGGCGCCCTACTCCTTTGAGCCACAGGCACTGTCCCTTATGCTCCATTTTTTAAAAGAGACAATGATAAGGAGATCCCTAGAAAATCATATGAGGTTCTGTTTTATTTGAAGAAAGCTTCTGGCTTACCCCTTCAATCTTATTAAAAAATAGTGCTCAGTAAATAGATTTAGGGCAATTCTGAGAGGTTCAGAGATATATGTCAGACAAATCAGTCACCTCTAATAGATTTCAGCCTCTTTCTGTTTAATTTTATTGGGCAGAAACGTAAACTTGTAGCTTAAGTTATTACTGAGGAACACAAGGAAAAGATACTCAACTCAAATCATCCTGCCTGGCACTGTATCACAGCAACTCAGCGAGCACCGTGGTGGTACCTACTCCAGAGCTCCTGAACTTTGTCAGCACCTGGACCCTCTGCCCACCTTGCCCTCTGTACTTCTAGCACTTTCCATCTCCACCATCTGACGCTGGAGCGCTGGGGTATTTCCCAGGCCTGCTGGAGTACTAGGGTTTGAGAGACTGAGGGATCCTTGCAACTGACAAGCCATCGCCTTCCAACTAGAATGATGTCCTCCTGAAAGTTTCCAAAACAGACAGGATAAGGTGGAGAGGGGCAGATGATGACAGATGTCCTGAAATTGCCAAAGGGAATAGACTTGTTGTGAGATGCCGCAAGCCAGACACGAAGGAAAAAGTCGGGTGGCTTGTTTGGGCCTCGAGAACATCCATCCTGTGCAGAATCTGAGCCCTGCAGGGAGACCAGCCCCTACTCACAGTGGAGACATCCAGGGCTCCACTCATCCAAGATACTCTGGGGAGTATCGGAGTCAGAAAGGAGGGGGGTAAAGGCCATTACCAGAGTCTTTCTACCTGAAGATGTAACACACACACTTTATTTAAAAACTAAGAACTAAATTAAACATGAAATAAAGCTTGATATGTATAAATGACATATCAAATCTACAAGTTTACTATTACCAATTAGCAGTGCACATTTAAATAAATTATTTTAAGAGGGTTGCACTCTATTACTCAGGCTAGAATGCAACGGTGCCATCATAGCTCACTGCAGCCTCCTACTCCCAGACTCAAGCAATTTTCCTGCCTCCAGCTCCCATGTAGCTGGGATGACAGGTGTGCACCACCACACCCAGCTAATTTTTCTGTTTTTCATAGAAATGGGGTCTTACTCTTGTTCACACTGGTTTCGAACTCCTGAGTTCAAGTGATCCTCCTATCTTGGCTTCCTCAAGTGCTAGGATTACAGACGTGAATCCCCTCACCTGGCCAAATGCATTCATTCTGATGAAAAAGTAGGTCAAGAGAAAGAAAATAATGAATAATGGGAGAGGGGACACTTGCAAGTTGCATTAGAAGGACTAAGTTTCTGAGACATACAAAAGCATCTGTTGTATTTAGGGGTGAAGCTATAGATTTCATGTGGCCAGAAAGTGACTACAGAGCAGAAAATAAGTTTTGCTGAATTGAATGAGACACCTGTGGGTTGACCCACTCTTCATCCTCTCAGGGAGAGAGCAAAGGACATGGTATTCGATCAAAAATAACTACGGACCATGAAAAGAGAGGCAGAAGGAAATTATAGTAGAACTGTACAAAGGAATTAAAATATTTGGTACGAAGTGGGGTTGTGGAATGGGAGCGAGAGAAAGAAAGAAAATACAATATAAATGTTAGCCGTGTTCTCTTTACTAGGGATATTTTAAGCTTCCCGACACTAGAAGCAAATCATGAGGGCTACCTAACAAATGTGTCTTGAGGTTCTAGTGCCTTTTACCCCATGCCTAAATTCTGTACAAGAAGTTTCTGGTTGGCACCATGGCTAAAGACAATTATTTCTGAATTCATGTCACTCTGCCATCCCTGTATTTTAAAACAAAGAAGTGTCTTTGTTTCACTGATGTATGGGAAGTGCCAGTGTCTTTGGGAACGTGTAAAGCTGGCAAGTAGAAATTCTCCAAATCAAAACCCAGGTCCTCATTGCTGAGCCCCTGCTCCTGTGCGAGACTCAGCCACACTGGGCTTCCTGTCCTCAGCCATCGCAGGGAGGCGGCCGTCTACTGCGTGACAGGCGAGACGCTCAGCGTGTGATCTGTATTAGCCCATCTCCCCTCACCACAGCCCTAGAATGAAGGAGTCTTATTACCTTCATATTTTGTAGAGGAAGAACCTTTTTCTTTTTTTCCATAGGAGAGATGACATAATCTGTCCAGAAATCGGCATCAGCCCTGGAA
This sequence comes from Arctocebus calabarensis, assembly GCA_963573935.1. Lineage (NCBI taxonomy): Eukaryota > Metazoa > Chordata > Mammalia > Primates > Lorisidae > Arctocebus > Arctocebus calabarensis. The sequence continues at coordinate 33,074 of CAUYON010177581.1, read as the reverse complement.
ATGATTTGACTGCAGAGTTTGACACTTCAGTGCTGAGCCCACAGACTAAAGTCACAGTCCTGTAAAGCCAAATTTCAGAAAGACAGTGAAAAAAAGTTAAAGTGGAGAGTGAGAAGTGAGAAAGTAATAGAATAATGGGAGGGTTGGGCCACCGGAAAGTAATGTGTATGCTTGAAACCTTCAAGTAAGCAGTGAGCTAGGAGGATAGAGTCGAGAACTTAACAACCACAGTGCCCCAAGCTCAGATTTTAATTAAACAACAACAAAAAAGTTAACTAGAACTAAATGTAACAAGAAAGGCAGACTATATCAAAAAAAATGTGTTTATGTATACGTACACTCATACACCCCTTGATAAAGCAGATTCCCAAACTTTAAATGTTCACCCTCGTCTGTATGTGCCTCGAGCTAGAGAATTTTACTTCTGACCCAAACTAGTCACGTGAAAGATTAGTCTTGCTCACAAATAATTCACACATCCAAAAATTGTTTTCCAGTCTGTACAAAGGTTTTAACTGAGATTTTGTCAGTGTTGGATCTGAGTGAAGTGATGTCATGTTAATGCCATGTATATTAACAGTAGTTTTTACACACACACAAATAGATGTTCTAGTCTTACATATTAAAGGTCGCTTTGGTAGCTGCACTGTAATTCATAAATTCATGAAATGTAGTTTTGCTCTCTGTCGTGAGTCGAGATTAATTTCGCAAGTAAAGTTATCAGCACAGTTATGATAGCTACTGTGCCGCCTTAATGATTAGGCATTCAAGTTAAATCCTCAGGTATTCCGGAGAATTCCAATTGTGAGCTAAAGAGAGAAATTTGAAATAGTTAACTTCTGGAATATTCCTGGAAGGGTAAGAAGCCATGAAATTATCTTTTCTGCTTCTTTAAAAATAAACACAGGTTATAGCACCACTAAATTTGGTGTAGTTCGATTCTCCTCCCCGCCTTTCTTTGAAGATTTATACCTAAAGATGTTTGGCAATGCCTGGTTCCCCATTTGGGTTGGTGGGTTACTCACAAGCCTTGGTGAAATAAGAGAAGCAAACTTGTAAATGAATTGCTTTGGAATTTCTGTCTGACTTATGCGTTTTCTTTTATTTATTTCCTTTTTGCATTGAAAACATTACATTTCTGTTTCCTTATAGAGTAGTGTATCAAGAGCCTGTGTATGGCAATAAATTGCTTCAGGTATGATGTCCCGACTGGTGGAAAAACACATCACTATGATTGTGGGTTTGCTGTGAAATCCTTACTAACAAGATAATTCTGGGGACGGGAAATGTTCTCTAACCAGTGAAAGACTTCACTGAATTTTCCAGTTTTAATTTGAAATCTTGTAGAAGAGAGACGATCATATCTTCTCTGATTGGGGTGGGACAGTTCACTCCAAAGATCAGGGCTGTGTCCATGACTGACCTTGGTCACAGCCATGAGCTTTGTTAGACTCTTAAGTATATCAAATTAGAGGTCTATCTTGGATATCAATTCCTTCCCTTACAAGGTATCTGTTCTCAATCAGTATGAATTCAGTGAAAAAAATTAAAGGTTCTCCTTCATTGAACCAATTGTTTGGGTAATTTAGTATTGGGTTCCCAGAGGCAACTGGAATGGTTAAATCAAAAACAACTTACATGTCCAGCTTTGAAGGTCAGCCTCGCTGACATAACCTTCCCTGGTTTTATTGTTGCTGGTCAGAAATTTATGTTGTACCCATTGCTATAGTTTTTGAACCTATTTCCTGCTATTGAAGCAACCCCCAAATGAATGAGTTTGTAAGAAGAAAAAGACAAGAGTCAACACTTTTATTTGAGTGTAGCTTCCTGAGAATCTCCAAATTTGATCTATAATCAACATTTACATGATAAATTGAGGATAATACGTGGGAATTATATTCCGTGAGTTTCCCTGTCACCTGAAACACCCATGTTGGTTCAGTATGCAGTCAACTGAGTTTCTTTCTTTTTATTTTACTATGAGAATTGTTTGAGTCAACTAAAAACTGAATATGGAAAGGGGATCCATAGGAGAGGGGAAAAATAGTTAAAATTCTTGACATCGACTTTTATTGTCCCATTTCAAGCAAACTGAACTTCTGTTCCCGTCTTTCAAAAATAGCTGAATATGTGACACGGAGAAGTTAGAGTCACGGTTTATATTTAAGTTTTTTGGTTTTGTAAATTTTCTTATACATGTTTTTATAGTAAATAAAATGTGGTTGTATGCATACCAGTACACCCATTTTGCACAAAGTGAGACCAGACCATTAGATATTCTGAGAGGTTCGGAAGCCTCTGTGGGGAGGAGCATGAGGCCCTGTTGCTACTTTCCTACTCAGCTAGAGGGAAAGACCTGAAACCAAGTACATATTTCCATCCTGCCCGTGCCTAGGTCCCCTCAGCACAGAGATCACCTCTCCTCCTAATTACTTGCCTATCTGGCCACTTGAACATATTTTTCCAAAACTATGCTCCACGGTGAGAACTTGATTTCTCGTCTCAACTCTCAGATGCCTCATTGAGACCCTCATTGTCCTTCGGCGTCATTTTCAGAATTTTCACAAACCAAGTCACCACTTTGATGTTGTTTACTTAACTCCGCATCTCCCAAACCTATTTGGTCATGGAAACGTCCCTTTCCTTGTCACTGTTAATATCCCACAAGGGCAACTTTGAAAATGCTTTATTGGAGCATCGTTGGGGTTCCCGAATGAGTAACTACCCCCAGGGGACCTCCAGAGCTTTTGGTGACAAAGGGCACTTCTCAATCCTGGCAAGTAGTAATAGTGGCCAGGTGGTGGGGGGACCATAATGGTCATGTAACATTTATTTGTGTTTAAAGCCACATTTATATTTTGTTGCCCAACATGAGGAAATCAGTTATGTTTATGAATGGGGAGTGCCCTTTTTCCTGTGGTTTCCTAGTGGGGAAAAAAACCCTACTTGTCCATGATGCCTATTTGTCATGTGGTCTGGTCAGCACCAGCACAGTCTGGGGAGAGTAAGTCCCCACCTGGTATCATCTGCTATCACCCCAGAACCTTGGAGAAAGAAGTTTTGTCTGTGGGAACACAGTGGATGACAGTTGCCTTGTAGATAAACCCATTAAAGCAATTTGTGTGTGCACATACACTGAATCAAGACGCAATTCTGTTACGTCCCTAATGTGGATTTCATACAGAAGAGAAATAGCGGAGGACAGTGTATAGACACAGGTGGAGGGAGGAAGCCGTCTGAGCCCTTTCCCCCAATTATTACGAGTTCAAGGCTCACTTAAATTTTTACCATCTAGTACTGCAGCCACCAACCCACGTGGCTATTTACTTTTAAGTTCAACTTAACTAAACATAAGTGAATTAATTAAGAAGTCAGTTTGCTGCACTAGCTACATTTCAAGTGTACAGCAGTCACCTGTGACAAGTGTCCACTGTGTTAGACACTATCTCCACTGGCTCCAGAGACTTTACAGCCCCATATACCAAAAGTGGCGGGTTCAAACCCAGCCTCGGCTGAACTGCGAAACAGAAAAATAGCCGGGCGTCCTGGCGGGCACCTGTAGTCCCAGCTACTCCGGAGGCTGAGGCAAGAGAATCGCCTAAGCCCAGGATTTGGAGGTTGCTGTGAGCTGTGTGATGCCATGGCAGTCTACCAAGGGTGGTAAAGTAAGACTCTGTCTTTAAGAAAAAAAAAAGAAAGAAAAGAAACTCTTGATCCTACTGTTGAATTGGGCACACTTAAACCCATTCCTGAACAACAAAGGCATTGACCACTTGTGCCCCTCTTCTGTAGAAATGCACAGCTATTTCCTCTAAATGGCCAATTCACATGCAAATATGCAGACGAGAGGCCATTCTCAAACCTTCCTGGAGGACCACAGTGGTTGTGCAGAGAGATCCCCAGGTCACACACCTGCATTATACACCTCCACCAAAAATAGAGGCCTAATAGTCAGTAAGGCTCATCTGAGTTGTTTTCTATTTGCAATGCAGCAATTCTTGCAATGTATCCAACTTGCTACCTTTCTTCTGTTGACTGACACCTCTGCAGAAGGCAGGGGAGATAAGCAGATTTCAAGCCAAGAAGGGTTTGCAAATAGGACATTGCTAGAAATCTTTGGGAGGACCAAATTCAGAGTCACCAAATCGTGACTTACGTGGCACCTGGTGCAAATACCTTTTTTGCTATTGTTCTGAAAGAGGAAAAAAATACACACATGTACACACAAACACATGCACACAAGCTTCTTCAGAGCTTTCAGCTTTCTCCCCGCAGTCACCATTCATCCCCCCACCACCCACCCCCCGCCACCTCGTTCTGTTTAATATGCACACCTGTGTCTTCCAGTGTGCACATGAAAGAAGAAAAAAATAGATAAGCAGAATGAAAGGACTGCTCCAGCAACCTGGTCCTTTGTCACTCCATTGTCTATCATTCTGTTCCTTGAACTCAAAGCTAGTATGACCACTGCTTTGGTTTTATGACTCCTCACTCAGCACATTTAATGAATTTCCCCATCCCTAATTGGAGAACATGGTGTTCGGAACACCAAGGGGTACCTGGCTAAGACCTCTTTTTTTTTATTTACTTCCAGGTTGTTTGTCAAAGGAGGGTTAAAAACAAAAAAAACCTAGCTCCAAATTATTAATGGTTATGTCTGAGGATGTTGTAGATGTGTCTCCTCGGAAGGCGTTCTAAAGAACAGATTTCTATTAAGGCTGAAGTAACAGTTTTGAATTGCTGTGCAACTCATAGCAGATTAATTCGGAACAGTAGCCAAGCCTGGAAGGAGGAAGAAATAAAATATTGAGACCCTTTACCTGTCTTCCCAGGTACAATAGGCCAAATGCAACTCATGATTTTGTTGTTAGGGACCTTTTGACACACAGTTCTGTATTGAGTTGCCCTTTATGGCAATGGTGAGAATCCTTCCCTCAAAGGATTATGGGACTGTGCATTCTAATTAGAACAGGAATGGTCCTTGTGTTATCAGTGGAACCTGGATCCTGTTTGTTCATTGTGCTGAGATCATTCCACAGTGGTTGATGTATCGCTGTGGTCCGTTAAGCAAGGAGCTCTGTCCTTTTCACAGTTTGATAATCAATGCTCCGCTGAACACAATTTCTTTTGAACATGCCCATTTGCTCGTCCTCTCTGCTTAATTGAACAATTGCAATTACTGGTACATACAACTAAATGTTAATTATTTTTTGTTTCAGATTTTTTCTCACTTAATGATTTCATGTACGAATTAAAGATTTTATTGCATCTTCCACGCCAAACAGATTCCCCATCTGAACAAGTGTGATTCATAGCAGGGCTTTTACCTTTAGCCAAAAAGAATCTTTAAAGAAATGTTCACCATTCATTTTTGTAACAATATGTGACATTTTGAATGGTAAAGACGGTCTTTTTCTATAACATTAGAGGTTAAACAACTGCATAGGTAACAGACTACTCAGAAGCTTTTGATCAAAGGGTTCTCGGATATTTTTAATACATATAAAAGTCAGACAAAAGAACGTTCACTTCATTTTTGTCGCATTTTATAAGGAAATGGTTAAGGATCACGACAATAAAAGTTACATTAACGCCTAATAAACAAAGGTAAATAAAGCACCATCAATTTTGAAAATCTGGAAAGTTCAGCAAAGTATAAAAAGTGTTTAAATAATCTTTTCCCCACCCCCAATGATCACATTAACACGCAGGTTCATTTTCTTGAAAAGGGGTGTCTGGGTTCTTGCCTCTCGGGATACACTTTCGACCTCTAACCTTTAACATCCAGCTGGGGTTGGTATCCCACCCCTTCTCTCTTGCAGTGTGTTTTGTCCTTGGACTCTGATACTAAGCTTCCATTAATCTTCGCTTTAGACTGGTAACTTGGGTCACTGCTGTTCTGGTGTGGTCTGGCCCCTGGGTGTCCCTGGTGGGCTGTGTCGTAGTCCTAATCACATCTCTCCTTGCGTTTTAGGGTGGTTATGCTGCGTACCGCTACGCCCAGCCTACCCCTGCCACTGCCGCCGCCTACAGTGACAGGTAAGGGTCTTCCTTCTCCTGCTTGACAACTACTTGGAAATTAACTCAGTTGATGGGAAAAGTGGTTCTCGTCCGGTCTCTCTGGAAATGCATGAATGCTGGGGGGGCAGCCCCCAAACAGTGAGGTCCCAGGGTGAGGGTGACACAGAGAGGACAAACACTTAAGCCCAATTCCTTCTAAAGGACTTCCCCTCTCTGCTAAGACACAAAATACGTTCTGTCCCTGTATCACTGTCTTTCAGATCTCTCAACTCCTGGCAACGCACCTTATCTAGACACACACACTCACACACACAACCCCTGTACAGCCTTCTCATGGTCTTTTATGGAAGACCGTGGCTTTGGCTAACTCCCAGGAAAACAAACAGAAAATGAGCCTGCAGATTCCCCTCAATTTCAAGCCCCCTCTTTCCCTTTTTCCATCCTTTGAGACTTAGTAAAGCATTCATTCCATTGCATTTTTAAATTCAAAGGCAAGGAACTGGGAGTGTATCTGGTGTTCATAAGGAGACTCACTGTTTTTGGCACCACCCGAGTGCCCGCCCGAAGCTTCCAACAGAAGTCAGCGTGTACTTGTAACGCGCTCCACATGCTGAGACTGCAGCGTGAGGGCAGAAGTGTGTTGGAGAAAGGTGGAAGTAGGAGTGGATGGGTGGGATGAGGGTGTGGGGGCGCTCTATTACCCAGGCTTAACAGATGAGTTGGTTCCTGAAACAGCAAGCTCTAGTTATTTTTGTATAGTTGCCTTGAAAAAAAAAAAAAGAAGAAAGAAAGTGTCTGTTTCCATATTGAATGCAACTCCTTGGCTCTGTTTTCTAAGGACATAAATGTGAATGTTCAGTGCTCTGCATGCAAAAATGTCATTGAGGGTGCTTATTTTTGATAATGATCCCTTTAATTTAAAAATACGTGTCACGAATAAAACAATAATGATAACGATTTGCATGTGTGGCTGAGGCATGCTGGGTCAGACAGGTAAGCAGGCGTTGGATTTGACTTTTGAATGGGAAGTGTCAGCCAAGCCGCCGGTCCCCCTCCTTGGCCTGGTGTGGTCTAGTCCCCCACCCCCACCCCCCGCCCCGGAGTTTGCTGTGGTGTGCTTTTTTCTGCAGTTCCATTTCATTTCTCACAAGGTGTGTTGTGAGCTCAGGGTAGCTACAGAACTCTTCTGCTATAAGATAAAGCAAAATAAATCCCTGAGCCCCAAAAGCTTGCACTTTGAAAACCCCTGCACATACACTTGTAACAAGTGGCTCTGGCAAGATACAGTTGAGATCTACTGTCTGGTTATAGGCAGGTATTTTATTATTACGATTATTTATAAACAGCCATAATAAGTTCTCAAGGCTGTAGGGGCCTTCAAAGAAATCTGAAACAATTGTCAAGACACAGTTCTAACGATATAAATGATCCAGTGACCCAGTCATCAGTTGCCAAGATGCAGAATATGTTTCAGGGAGGCTGTTATCTTCAGTACACTTTGATACTGGATCAGGAAAATAAACAGGGTCAATAAGGCTAATAAAAATGATGGCAATCTTGAAACGCTTAAGCTCACTCTACAAATGAAGAGGCTTAATGTTATTAAATTCTGCACACTGATGATTCACACCGTATCAATTGTTATGTAGTTCAGCTACAACCCTTAATTATTTTTATGAAAATATCTCTAGATGCTAAATTCTCAAACGCCCACTTTGTATATAATTATAATCGTAGTAACTTTAGTCTGCTGTATAATTATGAGAGTCTTGAACGGATTTATTTCTTTGAATATTTATCTTGCTTTTCTGTATAAGTGCATCTATCCCCAAGTTGAAAAAAGGTTAATTACAAAGATATAATTTAAATTGCCTTCTTCAATAAGACTGATCTAGACACTCAAAAAAATAAACAATGTTTAATACTCTTCTTAGATATAATTACTTGAGAATCTGGCCATCTCTGCTTGCATTCATATAAAAATTAAGTTCACATTTTCTGCATTTCAGAACACCATATGTGCAAATAGATGTATAAAGTCTGTTATGTCAATGTTATTGAGGTTTTTCATTGGCAACACGTCCCACTGAAAGATTGGCCTCATTTTTGGATTGGTAAATCTCTAATAACTATGCAATTCCCACTTTAGTGTAATAGTTTCAGTTGAAGAAACCAACTAACTATGCTCCTGTCCATGTAATTGGCCTCTTGTTGTTCATTAGAGAAATTTGTACATTAGGTCTCCACGGTTGCTGTGGAAATTGATTACCATCCCTATTTAACTTCATTATAAGCAAGACACTTGCTACATACAGAATTATTCATTGAGGTAAATTCCGTAATAGGTAAATTACCAGAAAACAGTCTTTAAAATGATGTTTTCAGTTTGATTTTTAAAGTGTCTCTATTAAATGGTGATTCTTCCTTTCATTCCTAATAAGCAGATGAAAAGAAGGAATTTTTATGAAGAGACACATATTTGGGGGGAAATGCAAAATTATCAGAATATCTTTTGGATCTAAAAGAAAAATGCTAAGTATCTAGAATTGATCTCAGCAGTATTAATAGTATGACAAATTATTTTTATAGCATCACGGCATAACATCGTAACATCAGTAGTAATAGATTCTTAGTTCTTCTCTAGAAGACAGGCAGGATGGCAAAGATAAAAATTCTTAACAAAAACTTCTTCAGAATAGGATGTAAAAGCAGCAGGATTTGAGAATGTTTTGTTAAGACTCACTGGCTGTCAATTTGATCAAAAGAGAAACTTCAACAAACTCTCCCCGCAACCATGAGATTCGTTCCTCAGACATCTGGAAATCAGAAGAAGCTTGATGTCCCCAGTTGTCAGAATTTTACCTTTTATCAGCACAAATTAAGCCCACATCAAATTAAAGATTCCGAGACCTTTGCAAAATACTGAACTCCGGTAACCTCAGAGCTGTCCAGAAGGTCCGTAATGAGGACCTTGCAGCCTTTTGCCCGTCATCTTCCTGGTTAAATGATCACACACTGACTATCTCGGAGCACCCAGACAGTCTCTGAATATTGACCTCCAGAATGATGACCATCTGGTGTGGGCAGAGATTTCCCCAAAAGAACAAGACCTGACTGGACTAGGTAATTTTAGACCCTCATTAACAAATTGAATGGGGATAGGTGAACATCTTGCCTTGGCATTTAAGAAACACTCGGTAAGCACTTGACCTCAGCAGATCTCTAATCTCACGTTGATTTATGGAAAGCCAACTGTCTGAACTCTGAAAGGAGATTGTTTCCTCAGCTTGAACCAATCAAAGCATGGCGGTGGGGCCTTTGGTCATCCGGTCATTGCATGTCAGTGGTGTTGCTGGAGTGTCTGTGGTACGTTCTGGATTGGACAGGTCCATCACATCAGCTTGATGAATGGCTTGCTTGAATTAAGCCTGGGGGCAGGCTTTTCTTTATTGACTGGCTCTTGGTTTTTCTGTGTATTATGACTTTGGAATGGTTGTTGTTGCATCTTTTATCGGCCAGACCGGGAGGTGGGGAGCCGGGAAAGATTCCCTGTTCGATGAATTGTGCCACAAACATTTGGGAAAATATGTATGATGTGTACACAGCTTTGATGAAAATGTGATCTCACCAAAAAGACAGACATTTGTCATGCTTGTCCTGCTTGCTAACTCTCTAACATTTCCTAATGACCAGTGCATGAAAACGTCCCTCCACCTTTGGGCAAAAAGTAGCTAGGTAGGCACCAGCTAGAGAGGAAAGTGGCATGGAGTATTTCACTCTGGAGTGTCGTCACAATCTGATGGCACTGATGGTTACACAGGGCCATCGCTCCCGTCACATAAAATACGCATTTCCTTTAAAGATCCCCAAATACCAAGGAACTTTTGACATGTAAGTCTAGCACCAGGCCACCCAGGTATCTCTAGACTCAGCAAAAGAGACCACAGCAGTAGAATTGTGTTTGATTTAATAGGTGTGTTTTACACCTTTTTTGTTTGTTGAGACCTCAGAGGTTCGTTGCCAACATAGTATTAGACTGCAGCACATGAAATTGCTATTGTTGTGTGACAAAAATGGTGGAATCTTGGCACTTCCATATAACTCAACTGAATAGAAACCCAAATAAAATGCCCTAATACTGTCTTGAAGTCTGTACATGTACAAGTGTATAAACCACACACACACACGCCTATGTCACACCTGTGCCTCAGGGTCTCACTAAGGATTCATAAGGGTATTAGGGTAAATCTTCATACAAGGAGACCAGGGCTTATTAATTTCCAAGAATCACAAGCCACACGCTAGTATCACTTAAATTTGATATTCATAACCTATGAATAAAAGGGTCTATTTCAGAGATAGATAGATTTGTATTTCTTAAAAGTTAATAGGGATGATTAAGCATATCTTTGGATTCAGAGAGAGTATGTTCTACTCATTTAAAATTAGATAGGTGACAGAGGTAGATAAATGTGTACAAACACAAACATACCTACATGGTGGGTGGGTGGATGGATGGATGGATGGACGGCAAGAGAGAGAAAGAGCGAGCTGGGCGGGTCAATGAGTGGGAAGAAAGAGAGGAAGGAAGGAAATAACAAATGAACAGACCAGAACCGTGTCCTTCTCTCTCATATTTAATCATGAAGTGAACTACAGGAAATAGAACTAAGTCCTTCTACACAACCTTAGCTCCAGCTGAACTGAACAGCTAAGGGATTGGTGTTGATTTCCATTAGTTCAGGCTACTCCCTAAGTATGATAGGGCCTTTTAAAGAATTTACTGGACACAGATTCAGCAATAGAGAAATGCTGTCCTTAAGAGAGGCAAAAAACGACCTTTAAAAAACTACCTGTTTGGAGTCATTAACCAATGACATATGCTAAAAATTAAGGGGTTATGAGCCTATAAGCGTCCTGAGTGAGACACTTCATTTACCTTTTAAGGGTCTTTTATTTTTGTAGAAAGGTTTGATTAAGGGTCTTTTATTTTTTGTAGAAAGTAGAAACTTTCTGTAGAAACTTTACAGACTTAATGATTGATTTATTTACTTATTTTTGTCATGTGGTAGCATGCAGGAAGGGTAACCCGTGGATGATGGGGAAGCCTTTATTGAGCCTTAATAAAGCCACAATGCTAAGGAGACACAGGAGGGGGCTGAATTTCTTCCTCTGTTCCTTGTACCTTTGCCCATGTGGTAGGGTGGCAACTGTTTCTGCCCAAGAAGCTGTAGCGAGCCCTTGTACCTTCTCCGAGTGCTGTGCACAAAGAGAGGTGGCCCACATCTAGTGCTTGGCTTAAAGCAGAATCTCCGAAGGCACGCTGGCAACCACTTTTGAGGACACAATCACTGGTTTATCAAGACAGGAGACGAACCCGGGTGAAGTCATGAGGTTGTCAGCTTTCTTTCCTAGGAAGCAGGCAGGCTGTGACCCCTCTTCCCCCTCACATTCTGTTAAAGGGAGATTCTGTTTGCAAAATTATAACAACAGCAAAGGGTAGCTTTGTTCTGTTTTTGTTTTCTCCTTTTATAATCGATTTTGCTTTTAACGCTCTGACTTGGCAAAGTGAACCTTGGCAACTTTATGCTGGACTCCTATCACATTACACGTACATTTTCAAAGTTTTCGGAGAAAGCTGCTGTTGGAAAAATGTTGCAGTGAGTGCTTGGAAAACCTTGTGATGCCAAAGAGGGTATTTTCAAAATCAGCAAAGACCTGAAAGGTACGGTTTACATGGAGGTTCAGAGGAGACAAAAGAGAGGCCTATGGCACCTCCCCGATTGAGATCAGGATCTGGGTACCGGAAAGTTATTCTGGAGTTAGATTCTAAAATAGTGAACGAGAACCTGCCAAGGAGCTAGAATCATTTCTCCAGTTCCCCCCCCCCCATTCATTTGTTTGTTTTGGTGGTGCTTTGTTGAAGTTGTTCCAGCTCTTAGATTTTTTTTTTAATTTCTTGTTATTTTCACTCATCTTTATGATCTTTCCAGAGTTTCTCAGTTTAAAAAAAGATGATCTGTCAAACTGTAACAAGAATATAGCAGAAATGAGTCACTATTGTCTATTTTCATAGCCTTCTGTGCCCCAGTGTCTACTAAAGGACCTCCAGGTTTTTATTAGAACTCCAAGTCAAACATGTGTGTGCGTGAGTGTGTGTGTGTATACTTTTGTTTTTTATTTATCCTTATTTTTTTTCTTATTCTAAGTTCACTTTCTTAACCATTTATTTTTTGGTGATTCAGGCCCCACCTTGGGAAAAGAAAGTAAATTGTTCCAGATAGCTTTAGGGTCACTAGAAAGCGTCTTGTATGCCTGTGAGATTCCCTTGACAAGGCACGTCTGCCAGGCAAAAATGCATTTCTTTAATAAAACTTGTACTATCTATGGGGGTCCACCCTTGAAATTGGTTCTGATTGGACATTTTCCAAAAAGATTATGCTAATAAGGTAATTATATTTTGTTGTAATCTCTGCAGATTGTCACTAATTTCACAGCGCCAGTCTTGATAGCACCACCTTTGTAATCTTTGAAACTTGGGATGCCATGCTGTCAACACCAAGAAGTAGTATGGCTGTTACTGACAGACGTGTTTCCTGAGCTGCTTCTGTTTTTTATTTTAGACATCCCTCACACATGTGTACACATCAGGAGAAAAAGGGCTCACGTTTTTGTTGCAAGAACTTGTTGCCTTTGGTCCATAATCTATAATGGCTTCTTAACAACTTTTACGCACTCCTGGATGAGTGCGTAATTGAAGCAGCTTAAAAAAAGAACCGGTCCCATAATAGTCAACAGACTGGCCCAACAAGGATTTGGGGAGATATTAAAGGAATTTCCAAACCCACCAAACCATAGCTGTCACAGCCACATGGGCAGATGACAAGACACGGTGTAACAACTCCTTTGGTTGTGCCGTGGCCTAATTACACACTTGGCAGGCTGCAGGCCATTGAGCTGATAGGCCACAAAAAAGCACATAAAGTCCATCTCTTAAGTAGAGCCAGAAGAGGCCTTCAGCTGTGGAGAGTTTAGAGGCAGGTTGAGAAAGCTTAATGCTCTCCAGAGGTAGGTCTGTGGAGAACACACAGGCGAAGGTCTGTGATGAGCCACTGCCATTGCCAAAGAACTTCCCTCAGAGAAGGCAGGAATTACGTAAAGCAGAGGAGAACACTCTTAGCTCAGGAAGCATTTGTGTGTATGTAGCAGAAATAAAAATTAAACCCCATCACCTACTTGCCTTGGTTTTCCCGGTTTGCTGGTTTGGCTCGGTTTTATTGTTGCTGTATTTATTTTTTATTAGGAGGTACACCATGGATGCTATCTTTGGAGGTAAGGTGGATTTCTAAAAGTGCCTGGTATTTCCTTTAAAGTCAGCAAGGTCTGACTTTATACCTATGAACTCAAGCTGAATGCTTTGCCAGAAGAGCTGATTTCTATTTAAATATAGAAATTTATTCCATATCTGTGTGTAGTACACGCATGCGAATAGCCATTAGATAGAAATAAATGGCTTTTTGCGGATTTTTCCATGGTGCGAAGCACAACAATTGATCCCTCTGAAATTAGACTCTTTGCAAAACTGTAGTGCATTTTCGATTTAATTAACATGCAAAACATTTAGAGTAGGGATCATAATTAGGATTTGGGGGGATAGGGTTTGTTGGGTGAGAGCTAGAGAGAATCTCTATAGGGAGTAAGTAGTCCATTTTCTCATTTCCCGGTTAATTCTTGCTGCATTATGACATGTGGCTGTTAAAATAGGTTAATACATTTCAGGGAGTTGAAACATAATCAAAGCCAAACATCCTTTTCTCTTAACAGATTATTCACCTTAAAATGTTTTGACCTAAAGATATACCCCACACGTCTGATAACCTTAATCGGTGGGTCCCACGACTTTTTGCAGACCAGAATTTCTTTAGAAGGAAAACTATGATTCTAGCATCCTCTGAATTTTCTATTCCTTTCACAGTTCTAATTTTGTAATTAAAAATCGTAGAATGCATTAAAAGATGAAGAATTTGTTTTCTTCACTATTCCTGCATCGTTAGAGGGACTGTGGATTACTTGTACTAATATAAGCCCAGGTAGGGGGCTGGGCACACTTTAAAACTTCATCTTGGAAAGCTGGGCACAGTGGCTCACGCCTGTAATCCTAACACTCCCGGAGGCTGAGATGGATGGATTGCTTGCACGCATTAGTTCAAGACCAGCCTGAGCAAGAGCAAGACCCCATCTCTACTCAAGATAGAAAAGCTGAATCAAGAGGATCATTGGAGCCCAAGAGCATGAGGTTGCTGTGAGCTATGACGCCACGCACTCTAGTCAGGGCGCCAAAGTGAGACTCTGCATCTAGAAAAAAAAAAAAAAGAAAAAGAAAAACATTCCAGCTTCACTGCATTCCCAGAATGATAGTGTCCATACTATTCTTTTTATTGTATTCAGTCTCTCTTGCAAACTTAAAACGTAAAGAGGTGATTATCTTATCCTCTTCTGAAGCTTCAAAATTTGAGTGGGTCATTTCAAAAGTCTTGCTGTGCAAAGTATGTTTTCCTGACCAACAACATTTGTTTCCTCAGAAGCTCCCGATAATGCAAAATCTCACGCCCCATTCCCAGCCCTGATAAATAGGAACATGCCCTTTCAAGATTCCAGAGTGATTTGGGCGAAGTTTGAGAAGTGCTGTTTTAGAGGAGATGCTCCGATTATACTCCAGTACACAATCAATAATAATGTCCACACAGGCTTCTCCTTCCAGAAACTTCGCAGGATCCAAGAGGATTTGTTTTTGTACCTTGCTGGTTTGTTACCATGCCCTTTTGTCCATGAGAAAGGAAGAGCTGTCCATGGTCGGACATCACTCAAAATCAGTTCTGTTGTAACTTCTCCCCTCCACTGGCCTGGGGCTGCAATTCTTTCTTTATCCCCCCAAGATCTATGGGTGGTGAGAGTGAGTTCCTGCTAATAATCTTGGTGTTGATTGCATAATAGATTCACACCGCTGTGAAATGGACCCTGGGAAAGTCCCATCTGATTAATCTTCCCTCTATCGGAGCATAATACCAGTTAGAATGAGAAAGAGAAGAAGGTGAACAGGATGAACTGATCGAGGTGGCGCAGATGTTAGGAACAAGTCGCTTGCTGACTGACGGGTGGTTTAGAGTATTTGGTAGTATTTGTAAGCTTAGAATATAGAGAGGCCGTAGCAAGTAAATTAACTACGTTTAAAAGTACAAGGTCATTTTTAGACTAGACAGTTTCTGAGATCCACTATAACACCAACAACCTGGGCATCTTGCTCAGCGGCCCAGAACTTACACATGGCCGTGGCAGAATTTGGAAAAAGATTTTTTAAGCTGATTGTAGTTACTCTTTAATCTACATATGCACTAGAATATCATTCTATCAATGTGTAAACTGTAATCACAGATTTAGATTGAGGCCAGGGTTTGAATGTCAGTAGAATTACTTTCTCCATGAGATAATTTAGGCAGACTCACTGAACTATCTGATCTTCAACTGCCTCCTCTATAAGGTGGAAATAATGAATGGTCATGGGTTGTTACGAGAAGTAACCGCTCACGAACAGAATGCCCTTTGAACTCAGCCTAACGTAGCACTCAGGATATTATAATAGTAGTAATACCAGCATCATTGAATGATGGGTGATTTTTTTTTTCATGATTTAAGAAAATAAAATAAAAATGAAAAAAAGAATTACCTGTGGAAAACGGGTTTTATAAGTTAGAATAAATTTTGACTAAATAATGTTGGGTTGGTTTTTAAATCTTGACTTCTGCCAAAAATAGGTTGGGCAGAAGATGAGGGGGACCAGGAGGTCAGATAGTTTATTCTTATTTCTCATCCTTTTCCTTGGATATTAATTCTCCCTTCTGCCCCCAGAGCATTAGAGGAGAAATGGCCATTGTCTCAGCATACACCCACCCCCAAATTGCCCCTCTTCCTACATCCTTTGCAGTGTTTACACTGACAAACAAACAAAAAATGCCCAATTTGTTCTCTAATACAGTGACTTCACATTCATTGTCTCAGTCTGCTCAGATGAGCATGCAATCTTTTATACCCATTTTCCAAATGAGGAAACTGAGGACCGGAAACAGGAAATGACTTTCCTGCTGGAATGCAGCTTGCTCAAGACAGGGCCTGGCTTTCAGATTCACTGTTGGTTCTCTTTTGCCTGAGCCTAGAAGAGAAGTATAATGGGAACTAATGAGAATGTTAAATATTGGAAGAACTGGACAAAAGCAAACTGTCTTAAGGTCTCTGGGTAGTGGAGATGCACTTGGATTTGAATTTCCAAAACTCAGAGCTTTTTTTGTAGAATATTCAAATTGGGGACAGAGTCACAGCCCTTCTCTTTTTTGCCACTTACATTTTTTTTTTTCTTTAATGTATGGAATGTTAGCAATAGGGACCGTGTCTAAATGTTTTTAAGTGTATTTTAATGTATTTCCCCTTTTTTCAAAAAAGGATCCGTATAGGTCTTTGCAGAGCTGTGGTTCTCAGCCTTCCTAGTGCAGCGGCCCTTAAACATAGTTCCTGTAGGTCACGACCCACAGGTTGAGGACCGCTATTGTAAAGCATTCTGTAGCCAATCTGTTTGGTTATGTGCATTTATCTTTTATATCCTTTCTCATTCTACAATTGCCGTGGCCTGTTGAACTACCTATGATAGAAGGTTAAAATAGGAGTAAAAATAACAGGGCAGGGGGAAAAAATAAATCTAAATGGGATTTGTACCATTTTAGAAGAGTCTTAGTACTATACATAGGAGGAGAGGCAAAATACTGATTACCAGCAGATTCCCCCTTTCTGGGTGATAAAACTGACATATAAATTAGTTTATGAGCTTCCAGGACACGCAAGTCCAATATACAGAGTCTACAGTGATTTAAAGGCCACAAGCACAGCATCTGGTCCCCCGGCTTAGCACCGAGCTACATGCCATCTACCTAGTATACAGCAACCTCCTCATTTACTGTCTGAGGTTGAATGAATAACATAAGTAACTATTAAGTAAAGTCAGCAACAAGAATTTTAATAGGATCATCTTATCTCTGCATATTATGTTGAATATTCCGAAAACACTCATGCTGAATTCCACGTGGCACTGCCAGCAACTTTTTTAGAAAAGTAACAAGAGTAACCTGATTATTACAAGTTTCCACCTTGATTTTCCACATAGAAAAGAAGCGTCCTGATAATGCATAGTAATCAAGTAATTATTGATTATTCATTCTGTAATTACTATGCTGTGATTATCAATTATGAAAACATTAATAATGACATGTACAAACTATTATAATCGAACTAGTGTGATTTAGTTTCAACCCAGTAGACGCAAGTCTCTATTTCCTGCAAAGACAGGACACATATTTTCAGACGTTCAGGAGACTGGGACACCGAGGTATGAGTTCTCAATGCTGACTGACAGGGTACAGGTAATCACCTGAGGGTTTTTCCAGGTACACCTGTCCATGGAAATCACCTTGAAAGATTCTGACTTAAATGGCTGCTGAAGGGATCTCGCCCTTGGTATTTTATTTTTTTAAGATCCTAGCTGAGTTTTGGAGCCTTGACTTCTACAGGTAGAATGAATTTGATTCTATCTTGGGACATGTTGGCTGCCATCCACCAGATCAGAAGACCAGCTTCTTGCCCTGTAGAGATTTTCTAGTAGATGTCCTTAGAGAGGTTTAAATACACATCTGTGTGTGTGTGTGTGTGTGTGTATGAGGGGGGGGAGCAGTAGTTCAATATTCATAGATTTAGATACAAAAAGAATCTCGATGTGAATGATATTAATCCTGAGTTTTCTTGAACAATAGCAAAATAACAGATCTAAGAGGCCAAAGAATGAGAAGTGACCAGAATCTTTTACAGTGAAATTTAAAATATATGTATTTTTTTCTTTTGTAGACAGAGTTTCACTCTGTTGCCCTGGGTATAGTGATATGGCCCTATAGCTCACAGCAACCTCCAAATCTTGGGCTCAAGCAATCCTCTTGCCTCAGTTTTTCATTTCTGGTAGAGACAGGGTCTCGCTCTTGCTCAGGCTGGTCTCAAACTCTTGAACTTAAGCAATCCACCCACCTCTGCCTCCCAGAGTGCTAGGATTACAGGCATGAGCCACCGTGCCTGGTCAACAAGTATTATTTTTAATGCAGGGAACTTCTAGCCCTCTGGCCTTCCACCTGCCTATAACAGAAGTTCACTCTGTGAGTTGATAGCTAGTTTCTCATATTCCATCCAGTGATACTGGCTGGCTACTACTTTTAATTGACTCTTAGAATTCAGCCATGGGTAAATTTTTAGAAGAAATAAGATTGCAAAGAGATGAGATTTAGCCTAAGGGAAAAAAGTGGAATATGAGAATGTTCCATAGTAGGCTACAGGATTAATTGCAGTGCACCACCAGCTGAGGCAGAGTCTAGGTGGTTGGTCTGTGATAAACGTCTTCAAAGATGAGGAACTCTGGTGATAAAAGAGTAAAAACAAAGACCATAGCATATGCCATTTCATCATCTCCAGTTATTGTTAAAGTAGAGTATGATTTTCGCTAGCCTCAATCACATGATACTCAAAGAGTAATTATAAGACTCTTTTATTTTTCCTCAGAGGAACTGAAGATTCAAAGTAATGTGAGGACATACCTCCTTGGAGACATTACACCCATTGCTGTTTGAAAATCCTGTATGTCAATCGCCTCCAGGGAGAACCTTCTAGAATAAGAGGCAGGTTCTTGAGCCAACAGTATCAGATTTCATCTCAACCACTTAGCCATTTGCTCTCTTTATACCACCTCTCTATGCCTTAGTTTTCTCCTTTACACAGAGAAGAGATTGCTTAAAAAAAAAAAAAATGAACAAATACTTAGGCCTAACACTCAGCAATTTCCAGGCTCGTTAGGCAGTAAATAGCCCTTGCAGTTAACGTTCCTAAGAGTTAGGACATGGTAACCTTCTCCATTGTGCTCGACCATTTCTTTATTTTTCATAAATGAGTAATTCTTCTCCTGCAAAGCCTTCCCAAGTAAAACAGCCTTCCTGGAACAAGGAATATTTGCAAGGAAAATGGAAATGAACTTGCAGATTTCTCAACAAGATTTCCTAAACTTCTTCATGGTAACACCGACCTGGAGTCATGACTCCTTCAGAGGGGCACCTGCTAAGATGGAGTGAGAAGAGAAACTCCTCAGTAGCCAGGCCTGGGTTTTTGCTAAACTAATAAATTAGCAGATCTCTCTCCTGGAAAATCCTGATTCAGGTGATCAGGGTAAAAACCCAGGAATGTGTTTTTCATGAGTGTTGTAGAAGTTCTGATGGTAACTAAAGTCTGGGGGGGGGGGGAAGTATTCTAGGTGATGCTTCAGAGAAGTTTTAGAAATTCTGGAGTTGAAGAAAAGATAGAAAATACGAGTTTATGATGAAAGAATTGACAGAGATAGAATGAGATGCAGACTCAGAAGGAAAAATGGAGAAACTCATGCAAAAATGATCTTTGGTAAATCCATAGGAAATGGTAAAGAAAGAGGAAGCGGTGAGGAATCACATGCAGAGTGTGATTTGAAATTTTGAAATCCTCTGCAGACCAGCTTCACTTTCAGAATGAGTTTTAAAGTCCTTTCTCCTAGAGTTTTAAAGTCAGCATCTAGAAACTAGAAGTTACCTCTCCCAGACACAGTATCAAGGTCCTGTTCTTGTGACCTCAGAAATCCAAGTAGCTCAGGCTGCCCTGGAGGCCAAAGAGAAGTTACAGATGGAATAAAAAGTTGCAAGAAATTCTGTGGTTCAACTCAGAGTTGATATAGACACCAACGTGAAATCTGTGCCTCAAAGATGACTAACCATGGTGCCTGTGGCTCAAAGGAGTGGGGCACCAGCCCCATATGCCAGAGGTGGTGGGTTCAACTCCAGCCACGGCCAAAAACTGCCAAAAAAAAATGCCTAACCAAAGATGTGGGGCACCTGGAACGGTCTCTGATTTGGCAGGCAAGTTATTAATTATGAAAGCATAGTTCAGAGGGAGGGTGATCACACTGGTCGAATTCATGGAATTAATGAACTGGCTGTGGCCACTTTCTAAAACTACCTCTTCCCAGATCCCACCCTGCTCGATTAGACCAGAACCCTCAGGAGTGAGACCCTCCCATGACCGCTCTTTCAGCTTCTCTCTGTGAAGGTTAAGAGAGGCCAAGATGGGAAGCGTTCAACTAGACACACATTCTCAGGCTTAGAACATTAGCAGGTTAGAACCTTTTAACAACCAGTGATGTCGGGGACCTACTTACTAAGATTTCCATTTAATTGGATTTAAGGGTAGCCCAGTCACCAGAAATTTTAGAAGTGCACCAAATGGCCTCAAGTGTGCATCCAAGGTTGATAACTACTCAGACTTCATCGTCATCAAACATGGAACAAACCAGCTTGCTGAAAGTCAGGTGCATTTTGAAGTTCAAGCCGTGGGTCTGTGTTGAGAGTAAGCTGGAATTGACATAAAAACACAGACCCTGGTACCGCCTTTTATTTCTTCCTTGGAGATGGCCCCGCTGTGCAGAGATCACCTGCACTGCTCTGACTATTTCATTTTTCCTAAATTTATGAAAGAATAGCAGACCTCTCAGCTGTATCATTAATCCCTTTGATGCTATCTCTTTCTGGGCATTTGGGATAAATGGCTTCCTAGAGTGATCCTAGATGATCCATTTATGAGCCCTCTAAGTAATCTGTAATAAAGGTCAAGGTTGGAGAAACAGAACCATCCACAAAAATGGCATGGCATAGTTGATATAGATACCACACGAAATCTGTGCCTCAAAGATGCCCTACCAAAGAGGTGGGGCACCTGGAACAGTCTCTGATTTGGAAGCCAAATTATTAATTATGAAAGCATAGTTCAGAGGGAGGGGTGATCACACAGGTCGAATTCTTGGAATTAATGAACTCTATAAAAAGGCACTTTTCTGACTCAATGGTGACCTTTCTGGGATGTGATGGGGTTATTTATATGGTTACAAAAATAAAAGAAAATAGTACAGAATTATTGCATCCAAACAGCTACCAGTTTCTCAGCTCCCATAGGGTGCCAGCCACATACACCAAGGCAGGCGGGTTCCAACCCGGCTGGGGCCAGCTAAACAACAACTGCAACAACAACAAAAATAGCCGGGTGTTGTGGTGGGCACCTGTAATCCCAGCCACTTCAGAGGCTGAGACAAGAGAATCGCTTAAGCCCAAGAGTTTGAGGTTGCTGTGAGCTGTGACACCATAGCACTCTACTGAGGGCAACATAGTAAGACTCTGTCTCAAAAAAAAAAAAAAAATTTTTTTTCTAACTGTGCATTGCCACAGAGACCAAGTGGCATATTCTTTTGAATATCACTATTGGTGATAACTCTTTGTGCTTTGAGGTAGATTTGATTTTATAGTCAGAAGTCATCCACGCCAATTGCTTTGAAGAAGGTGAAAGGGAATAGTCCTTTTTATTCAGAAACTTGCTCAGGGATCATAAAGACAGGGTGGGTAAAAATATCTCCAAATATATAGATTATTAAAAGAGGGGGGGAAAGGCATGATAGCTTTTTAAAAATGAGTTCAATACATAGTCTCAAAAAGAATATTTTCAAGGGCACCTCATAGATTCTAAAATTCTGGAATAATTAAAAAACATGGCTAATTTTTTAGTAATCACACTTTTGCAGGTTACATTTCCAAATTTTTTCCTATTCATTTGGTCAGTACTTTCCATCTGTCTGGTGGCCTCCAAATGGCTTTCCTCTTGTTCAGCACCTTGGACAATTTCTCAGGGAATATGTAAAAGTAGAATGGACACAAGATAGCGATTTCTCCTAGGGTTAGGGGCAGGCATCGGACAGAGCTGCCTAACTAATTAAGCTCTGCCTCCTAAGTCTGTGAATGCCTCGTTCAGAGAGCTTGCCCCTTTGGGTAATCCAGTCCGCCACATCGACTATGGTAGTCATCTTCTTGAGAGCTTTATGTGAGTACAGGCGCTTCTAGTACTTATTTGGTGTGCCAACAATACCACACCCATACTTAGGAGTGCCTGGTCTTATGTACATCAAAGGTGAGTAAGTCAAAACAAATATCCAACCAAAATATCTCCTTTCTTATCAGGGATATTAATTTTGTTGCTCCTTAAACCTAGGGAATATAAAGCCAGATATTGATGGGGTTCAGAGGTCAATGTCAGAACAGAAATAGCAAAACTCCAGTGAAATCACTGCATTGTTTCAAGAAAGAAGGTATAGGAAATTAGTTGTAACTTTCGTAGAAGAAACACATTTAAAAAAATACTATTCTTATATCGTGTACTTTTGTTTAGCTTTTGGTGGTGTAGAGATGAGTAGCGTTGTCACCTGTATGTTAAATTCTAGGAAATAGTTACATGGCAGCAGGATTTATATTCCAGGGTGTATCTCTTGCAACAATGAAACTTTCTCAAGATGTTTCAAGAAAGACTCAATCACTAGATACTTTTGGAAGCACTGAAACATTTCAACAAAAGCAATCACACTAAGACAAAAAAAAAAAAAAAAAAAAAAAAATCAAGCGTTTATCTTGTTTTGTTTCTTAATGATCTATATACACAGGAAAAATTTGACAAATGAGAACCCAAACCCTCCTGAGGCTCTGCTGAGGCATTTAAGAGCCTCTGTCTGATACCAGCATTTCTTATTTCTATAAAAACAAACACTACCTCTGAACAAGAACACGTTACCTTGTGGAACTATCACAGCTGGAAACATCTTCAGAGAGTTTTATTATTTTTCTGGATTTACTAAATCAAAGTAAAATAGCATTTTCCTCTTTATATTTTCTTTTTAATACAGCATCATTAAAAATAATGTGGCAAGACCGAGTTGATTTCAACTGATGAGTTCTCTTACCTTCTTTATATAGCAAGCCCAGTTGGATGAGAAATTATTATCCATAACATAGCACCACATAAAATTCTTTTTCTGAAATGACAGCATTTTGTTTCTTTTAGAAAAAAAAGAATTTGATATTACACTATAATAATGAAGTCTGGAATTTTTTAACTTCCCTAACTGGCTTATAGTAGATACCTTTTCTCCTAATCCGTAGTTGCTAAGTTTTTTAAAGTAATCTCCTTTTAGCCTAGGACTCCATGCGAGCACAATTTCAAATGCTCTAGCTGCAGAAACATACCCTGGCATGATATTTTGGTAACACATAGTATTAATATTCGGTGCAAGAGCTTGTCCGTGTTCCATTTTCTGCCATCACCGTGATTTCGTTCCAAGAGGTCCCCGCATGCCTGTTTCATAATCTCTCTAAACTCTCTAAGTCCTAGATGCAACAGCACATCTCCTTACAACGTCCATTCAGACGCAGCCCCCTTCCCTCACCTCATCTCGACACATCCAACCACTTGGCAGAGAGCACATTTCCCCCTGAGCGAGCAGTATTGTGAATTTTATCTTCTCTTCCAGAAATCAGTTCGTCTTCGTTGCAGCTGATGAAATTTCTTGTAACACCTCTGCAGGTAACAAACATTGCTACTTCTGAATGCATCCATCCAAGCCGCAGTATCCTGTTTTCTTTCTTTTTTTTTTTTTTTTTTCCTTCTTCACATGCTGCAGTTAGTCACTCTAGAAAGTTTAGTTAAGAAAAAAAGACCCTTTGTCTGTGGAGTATAGCTGAAGCCTTCAGGCTCTGCCACAGAAGAAGACATTGGGCATGTTGCTAACTTTGATGTTTGATTTCTGGGTTGAATGATATATGGTCCAGAAAAGTCAGACTGTGTTGGATGAATCCACAATAAAAGCTCACTGTATAATCAATGTTTTTATGGTACAATTCCGAATAGGGAGACTAGATACGCGGACCTGTGATTTCTGTGTTTTTTGACGTATTATGTCTGGGTTCACAGAGATTCATATGTGAATTATTTGGGATATTTATGGAACAGTATAGGCCGTGAAAGGCAGAATCTATAAAGCTGGAGGCATTAGGGAATATAATTATCTCTGTCTCATAAGAAGGGATCTATACTCTATTAAAACTAAAATTAAATCTATACCCTTTTAAACATATTTCAAGCAGCAGCACTTAGACAAAGTCTTTTGTTTTGAGACCAGGACATTGGCAGTTAAAAATATCATAGTTGCATGATATGTTCATCCAAATAATGCCTGTCTTTTTGCTTTGATATGGTTCAGAACAGTTACATTTGAACTTTCATTAGCATGGGATTACTTGATTAAATGCCACGATAGGTGAGTGCCTTAACTAACACCCGATTTCTTTTTGCTTTTCCTCTTTTTTGTTTTAGTTTTTAAGCCTCAACTATGACCAAAACAATTGCCAAGAAATCTTTCCAATGTATCACTTTCAGCCAGTGAGGGAGGACTTTACCGCTCATCCATTTGTAGCTGAGCATGTCATCACCTTCAAAAACATACACCTGCCATTGAACCTTACAGACAGACACTCGTCTGCTACCTTGTATCCGGTGGAGCAGTAAAGGATTGCAAATGCTTCACACCCTACTTAGAGCCCTTGATGACCATGACAAAAGGGAGCATAGAAAGCTAGGAACAGGTCCCCAGACCTGCCTTTCCTAAAAGCTGGGGTTACTTTATTTATCATATCTATCTCAGCGTTTATAACGATATAAAGTCTTACTGGGTGAGTTCAAGAGGTATGCACGCTCTCATTTGAAGCAATGACACACTCTATTTCTATAAAACTCTATTGATGACAGCCCTACTATCCCTCCATCCCTTAGCCCTTAGACCCAAGTATCTCTGCTTCTCTCTGTGAGAGTTGGCAACATCATTAACCCTTCACTAATGCCTAACAGAAGAGTGGTGGTTAATTGCGTTGCTAGGAGTGACAGGTGAACGTTCCTGGGATCTAAGAGGGGTTTAACGT
The DNA here is from genome assembly GCA_963573935.1 of Arctocebus calabarensis. Lineage (NCBI taxonomy): Eukaryota > Metazoa > Chordata > Mammalia > Primates > Lorisidae > Arctocebus > Arctocebus calabarensis. The sequence continues at coordinate 8,112 of CAUYON010177581.1, read as the reverse complement.
GTTCAGAGCCTTAGGAGAATGGAGCCTGCTTGGATGGGAGCACGGGTGAGAAAGAATGGTGATTTAAAATGCAAAAGGGCATCTGTGGGTATGCTGGCATCCTTAAGCCTGTACCTTCTCTGTTAAACCCTTACGTATGCTGGTGTAGCTAAGGCTATATTTTACAACATAGATCAAATATGGAAAAGCTACAACTTTTTAAAAGGGACCTAGGTATCGATTCCATCCCATGACTTAACAAACCCTGCCTTGTGGGCAAGTGATTGGCACACAATTTTCCTAAAAGAAGCGACAGAAAATGAAAGTCTGCATGCGTATGGCAAGCGTTTCCATCCACCTTGTCTAATTTCGAATGGCTGCTCAGTAGATTCTTAATGAATTGCTATTGATCACACTTCAAATTGAGAGAGATATCCCTGTTCCTTTGATGGCCATATTAATAATATGTTGTATGCTTCATGAAGTTTCCATTTGAACTCTGAATTTTGAAACAAGCATGAAAAAGGAGACACCAATATCAATCAAATCTCAGATTATCTTCCAGCCAATCCACCCTCCTCGTAGAGTGAAAATGAAAATTCAGACCTGCTTGGTCAACGAAAGGCATGACTCGTGGTTCTGCAAAAAGCTTTCGAGGGTATCATTCCCTCATGCTGGAAAAACCCAGTGCGCCCACCCCCCACATTCAACACAGTTCGGTTATCGAGAGTTCTCACCTACTTATATAAACTAACCCTCCGTATGGCAGGTCTGTTGAATCTTGGTACCTACTAGACATCGAGGTTGGACAAAAGGCAAGCTCTCTATTTGTAAGTGGAGAAAGAAATCAACAGGATTGCGTAAACTTATCAGTTTGGGGGCTTGATGGCTTTTATAACTGAAATTCCTATCAAAACACATTACCGCCCTGGTGCTGCTGGTCGTGGGTGCACTGGTCAGATGCGTTTTTTGTCTGTGGCTTAAGGCAGAGATGGTGAGGTGCAAATCATTAAATAGTAGCAACAGCAGCACTTTGAGATTTTTTTCTTTCAGTTTCCCAAGGAAAAGCGATGATTGGTACTTGGGATTTTTGTAGAGGATGCCAAACTGCCTGCCAGGCTTTCATTAGCCCCACAGAATAACAGTTTGTCATTGTTAGCCTTTGTGGTCTATGAGTATTCACAGGGGCGTGGATTTTCTTACTCTCTTGTTGAACAATTGATCATATTCCTTGCTTTTGTTTGTTTTTGTTGTCCTTGCTTCTGAGAGACATGTGCTTTTTCGATATCCCTGGAATCTGGCCTTTTCCCCGTGGGGCACAGGGCGGAACCCCCCTGCTTCATCCACCCTGAGCATTTGAATAACTTCTGATTCTGTAGCTGGCAGGAACCTTTGATAAGTTGGATTCCCTAAGATATAGTTAAACAAGGAAGAGATTTTTTTCCTTCTTCCTGGACAAGAGGATTCTTTGCCTCTGTGACTTATTTGGACTTTTCCAGGGTGGGCTAGGTGAGGTTGTAGTTGCAGTAGAAGATGGCTCCTTGTGAGATTGGAAGTTGAAATGCAAGCTACTTATGGTGGTGGGTGTCTGGGAATGAACTGCAGTCTGTTAATATCTACTGGCTCGTTGTTGTGTGTCTGGAACTGTTCTAAGCCCCGGGGGCGTAGCATGAAAGAAGTCAGGCGAAGCCCTCCAGCAAAGGGCTTCCATTTTAGTGGGCAGAAGATCCAAAACCATGTATATGAATAAGCGTACTTCAACGTGGGATGCCCGCTACAGTTATGCAATAGTCAGAAGGAATGGAAAAGCAGGGGAAGGAGTAGAAAATAGTGTGTGATGCTATTTTAGGTTCCGTGAGCACAGAAGGAGGTAACACTCTCTGAGCAGGTAACATTTGAACAGGAACTAAATTATGCAAAGATATGAGCCAGGTAACATGCAGCAAGTGCAAAGCCCCTGTGGTTGAGGCATTGTTGAAGTTCCCAGGAATAGGACAGCATAGGAGGGCAGGTGAGTGCTTCAGGCCTAATATCTAGCAGGTATCCAGGACTTGGACCAAGTTAGGACTTAGAGACCATGGGAAATACTTGGGATTTTAAGGGTGATGGAAAGGCATTGGTGGGCAAGCATGGTCTGATTTATTTTTAAATGATTAATCAGACTGCTTTTTTAAAACTCGACTGCAATATTGCCAGAGCGGAAGAAAGGGCACCAATTGGAAACAGTGGCAGCTGCCCAGAGAGGGTGACCCTGGCCTCTCCAGACAGCTGCAGGTGGCTGTGGAATTGCTGGGACGTGCTCGGATTGGAGTTGTGTTCTGATGGGTGGACAAACAGGATATGCTGGCAGATAAAAAATATACAAGGCCCGGTCTGTGTTAAATGTCCTCTCCTTCCCTCATGTTCTAAGGGTGTATCAGTCTCTTCCACAGAGGCTTCTAGTGAGCACAGAAAGAAAACTCTTTATCCCTGTAGCAAACGTCCCCCATCTGGGCTTTGCTGAAGTCCTCAAGGTGTAATGATAACTTTCTGTCATTTATTGAGCGGTTTCCATGTGCTACCAAGCGTATTAAATTATATACACACATCATATACATATGCATGTATTACGTAGGTATGTGTATGTGTGTGTGTGTGTGTGTGTGCGCGCGCATAGAGGCATATAATTTATCACAGAAGCTGAATGAGGTAGGTGTTACCATCCTGTCTGTTCTGGAGAATAAAAAAAGAAAATGTATGTTGAGGCCCAGAGAGATTTGGTAGCTTCCTGCAATCACTGGAGCCCATCTGATACCAAAGCTCTTTCCACCTGACCACCCTGTCCCCGCCATGCTCCTACTTTCCTGACCTCAGAACATTGACCTTCTGCCTCCAGAAGGACTTCTCCCGCTTGCTCCAGCTTTGTCATCTTCCTTCTAGAGCATTCCTATGCGTGAGTGGGAGGACAGGGGTGTTAGCATTTCCATGTGACCACAGAGCACTGGCTGGTTCTCCATAGCTGTTCCAGGGACGGTCTCTCTAACTTGAACTGTCCCTTTCAGGTGGCAGGTGTGCGTTTTGTGCCAGCTCAGGTGTGAGCGAGGAGGGAGCAGATGCCAGCTTTCAGGGAGCCTGTTTGACCTCAAGGGAGATAAAGGGTTAAGTAGGCAAAGTCTATTTGCCAAATGTCTCATTTTTGCTGAAAATCAGTAGCTGAAAAGCAACTAACAGAATTAGCTTATTCCCTGAAAACCACCAGACAGTTTGAACTGGTTGTTTCTGCCACAGAATCAGAGGGGAAGAGCTCCCAGCTGCCGTCCCCTGCCCAAGGGAGGTTGTGTTGGGGCACAAGTGGGGCCTGGGGCTCCCCCTCCGACAGCACAGCCTTCTCCCTGCGCCACACCAGGACCCCATGTGGTGGCCAAAGAAGCCAACCTGGGGTACGCTCCCAATTCCTAATCAATGTTGGGCACAACTGTGTGGGATGTAGGGGAAGGTTAGCAAAAAGGCCTCCACCAGACAAATCCATCTGCAGGAGCTGTTGAAACTGTCCTCCATGGGACAGGCTGCCATGTAATTATCAAAAGCAACGTTCCGCCAGTTCAAGGGGACGAGAGGGGGTGCCACCCCCTTCCACCCTCCTATCCCCACTTCTCACCCTGCACACACTCTCAACCACACTAAAACTTTAGATAATATGTAGAACAAATTTCCAGATTGGCCGTTCTCCTAATTGATCCTTCAGCGAGTCTTCTCTAATTGTCTTCCCTCCGTCTCGGCGATCTGATTATTCAGCAAGGTTGTCATGCAGCAAATTGATTTGTGGTTAATTGGTCTGTTTCCAATAAAGTGTGATGTGTCTTAGAATAGGGGAAGTTCAGGGTGCTAAGGGAGCCTAATACAGCAAGGAGAGCACCTTAGTAAAAACAGCAATCCCATTTACATGTGGACAAAACATGTTCCAAGCGCGTTACATGCAATCACACACATGGCACGGGACAGGGCCAGGATGTGACTCCAGGAATTGTGGCCCTGGGGAGTTCTCAGCTACCATTGAACCAGGGGTATGGAGATCTGTAATGGACATAAACACCACGTCATCCCCCATGTGGGTTAAGCTGTAGGCGGGGTGTCGTGGCTATTTCAAAGCACAATGAGAAATGCCTGGTTCAGCAGTAGTAAACACAAAGAAATCGTGAAACGGGATTTTTAAGAGGAAGGTGGCCTTGAGTTTTGCATCAAAGGGAACATGCCTATAGCTCCTTTGTTCAAGCAAACAGGTGCTTCGCTTCCCCAGAGCGAATAAGGGCCCAAAGCAAGGCTGACTGTGCCCTTTCAGCTTTGCTGTATTGAATCCAGAATCAGGGTCTTACTTCAAATCTGCTCAGTTGGGATTCGGGACAGGAAGAGGTTTGGAATGACGTTGAGAAGACTCAGAGAGGGTGAGATCATTGGTTGCCAGAGTGACAGGGCTCCGTCTCTTAGATTCCACGGGAGTGGATGTCGGCACGCACCTATGGACACACAGTCCAGCTGTACCATGGGATACGTAAGTTCAGTGGCTTCCCACCTAGAAGTTAAAGAGCCCAGAAAGTGATGTTCCCCCTGTCTCTCAGGCTGGCGGTGGGGTAAGAAAAGGATCACAGGGCTGAAAATCCTGCTAAGTGATTTCTGAGGATAATCACTCTAGACCCAAGATGAGGGAGCAGAAATGTCAGAGCCAAGTGGAGGTGCCGCCATAAAATTGACCAGTGTTTTTCAACCTTTTTAACCTCACGGCACACTTCAGCCTATAGTTAGACTTGCACGGCAAACTAATTATGTCGATCAAAAAAAAAAAAAAAAAAGAGTAAGACGGCTGGGCTCCATGGCTCAGTGGTTAGAGCATGGGTCACGTAAACCGGGGATTTGAGTTTGATCCTCACTGGGACCTCCAGCAGATTTTAAAAATGAAAACAAGACTATACTTACTACGCTTTGAACGTCTTTTGAAAATAATTAGTGATCTTTAAAAATTTCCATGGCACACTGGTTGAAAATCACTGGTACTGAGCTTGGACAATTTCTTCTATTGTTACTTGTGTTGTTTTCAGAGGTTATGCTATATTGGGGGCTGTTTTCTACGTGTTTGCAGTTGTGGGACTAGTTAAGTTCCTCTAACTTACGTATTATGAGAGGCTTCAAGAGGACAAGGGCTTAGTCACGCCCTTGGCCAAAAGGTGTATAAGTCGTTGCCTAGATTAAAAGTAGCAGAAGGCCACAGTGGTCACAGAGGGGTCTTCCCCCACTGAACACGGTCATAGCGCCTAACTGACCAGCTGAGTCCTGAGGCCCAGAACGAGAAAGTGAACAGGGCATTCTCTGGCTAGAATATTGCTCTCTAAATTCTCTTCAATTCCATCCGAGTTGTTCTCATCTTAATATCTTTAGGCAGGTTTTTATTTTTTCTTTCTGATTGCAGCAAATCAGGATGTGTATATTATAGCCTGAGGTCTTAGGAATGCTATCAGATCTTCTATGGGGGTGCAGAGGACTGCGTGCCCCTGATTATATTTCCGTGTCTCTGTACGGAGATAACTCACTGTCTGTGCCATGAATGACCCGTGGAAGATTTGCCCCAAATCTTGCCCATTATTATCCCCAACAGCTTCTCAAACTGCTATTGGCCCAGACTTCACATCCTGAAAGGTATGGGGTTCTGGGATTTGAAAATGGAGACTTTACATCCTTCACAGTCTGTGTTATCTGGTGGATGTTCATGTTCATGGTGGTAAGAAACTGAGTGTTCATTTCAGAAATCTGCTGAGGTGTCCCATGCCGGGAATTTGAAAGATCTTCCGTGGAATCCCATATTCTGAGCTGTCTTTCTTCATCCTTTGAAATGAAGGCTTTTGTCTCTGAGCTCACAGAAACCCCGTCCCTAGGTCAGATGCTGCAGTTACAAAATGCCCAAGAGATTTGTCAGACGCTCTTTGGGTAGGACTGTGCATTTTACTCTGTTTTGCTGCATTTTTGTTTAGTGATGAGTATGGAGTGGTTGAGTTGAAAAACAAAAATGCCTTTAAGGTTAATGGTTGGAAATGCATTGAAATGTCCTTGGGTCAGGGAAGGAACTAACCTAATTCCTGGAGCGGAACTGAAGGATCCAGAAGCCCGTGTGTCCTCTGTTTGGTGTTTTTCTTCCTTTTCCTGATGAATCCTGGCTGTGACTCCTTATCACCTGCTGAGAATTGTTGGGAGCAGAGCGTCTTACCCCAGAGAGAGAATGCTTGGTCTGGAACATGTGTTCTAGAAGTATTCCTCTGAATGACGAGAAAGACAGAACTCATCAGCGATTAAAACAGCCACGTGCAAACCAAAGATTTCAGGTTCATTTGGAGAGATGCTCAAAACTCAAAAAATGAGCATGATGAACTAGGGGGCTCTCTCAGTGGGATGAGAATCACTTCTTCCTGGGTGCAGGTTAGCCTCCCACGTCTTCCCGTTTCCCGGGTGCCTTGGACTGCCCCAACCAGGCTGGACGTGGGGATTAGTGAGAGGCCTTCTAAGGCCCAGACCTCAGCTGATCCTCTACAGGACAGTGAAAGAGACAGCCCCTGGCTAATCCATGGCTTTCCAAATAGCACACTGTTACAACCAGGGACGCAATATTGAACGGATTCATTGTCCCAAGTACTTACCTTGCAGATGGTGTCTTTTATATAATGAGGTGGCACAGCAGTCCCTAATGGCATTGCAGAGACTGGGGGTCACTCACTGACCCCTGGTGAGACATCCCATTTTAAATAGGTAATTCTGCAGTTCTCTGTGTTGGGAGGGGTGTGTATTGGTGCACCTTCTTGTTGCAGTTGGGCTGTCAAGGACGTCTGTGCCATCTCATGAACTTCATCTGAAGGGTGAGCATATTTTAGTCATCTTACCCGCAAGGATTCCCCCAGCTACCTCTGGGAAAGGAGGTATGAGGAGGCCATACTAATGGAAGAATGAAAGTTCCCAGGGGCATAAAGACTCTTAATTGAAATATAGAGAGTAAAATATAGATAATTAATTACATTGTTCTTCCTGTGCCCCTGTATGAAAACCATGTGACAGTTAAAACCCACCCAACATGGGCTATTAGCTTCCAGTTTGTTTCAACTAGATTTAGAGGATGTTAATGAAAAGTAATATTTACATATCCCAGTCGGGTTGACAAAGCACTTTAACAAACACGAGTTCATATTTCCTATTCTACAGACTACACACTTATTCATTTTTTTGCTCCAACATAACCTTAAGTTCAAGTATATCAATTTAAACTACATCTGTAACTCATAAATTAGATCTCAACTCCAAAAGCTTGTGTAATTTGATTGCTTGAGCTACACGTGATCATATTAAAGTAGAATGTTTCCATTGCTTCTGCAGACCGAAAGTCTGGGCAGGATTGAGAGATTAGTTTGTGAAAGGCAACATAAGAAGCATTGTATTATAATCTCCTGTATCTGTAGATGGCTTTAAAATTTGTCTGCTTTCCTTTCATGTACCCAATCTATGAATAGATAGGGCTCAGACAGAAGGGTGAGTATTTTTACAAATGAGCTTTATGAGACCCAGAGAGGACGATTTGCCTGACACGTGGGAGCAAGGACATTGTAAAGGCACAGCTCAAACCTGGATCTTCTTGCCCTAAGCACTCAGCCCTCCCAGGGCCCTCTGGTTACATTCTGATTTTAAACTTGTTGCTGAGGTCAAAATGATGCGTTCTCATGACAGTTACCAGCCATAGCAAACCAGCCAGCCAAGCAGTTAGCTTTTATTTCTTTGTTTAGTTTTTCCTTAAAGGGTTTTTTTTTTTTTATTCTTATGGTATGGTATTATCACTTTCAACGTGTTTTTTTGTTTGTTTTTATTAAATCATAGTTGTGTACATTAGTGCAATCATGGGGTACAGTGTGCGGGCTTCATATACAGTCTGAAACATTTTCATCCAACTGTTCGACATAACCTTCATGAGATTTTCTCATTTATTAGGTGAAAACATTTGTGTTCTGCATTTAGTAGGTTTCACCTGTCCCTTCTAAGATGCACCATAAGTGTGATCCCACCATTTACCCTCTCTCCACCCACCCTGTTTCTAGACGGAACAGTTGTAGGAATAATCTACTGACTTCC
>CAUYON010177580.1:0-10557 GCA_963573935.1 Arctocebus calabarensis | reverse complement strand
GGAGCATCTCCTTGGATAGAGATTCTAGCATTTAAAGAATATTATAATTCTACCATTGCATGCAAGCAATCTGCTTAACGTAGTGTTCCAGACCTGGAGAGAACCTAGGTTACATTTCAGTGAGCAGTAACCTGTCACTCTTCAGTGTGACGCACCTTTCTGGTGGGTCGAGCCATGTGTGTGAGTATCTGTGATTTTTACCTCACACACCGGTTCGTAGCATGACTGTCCTGTGGCTCTGTGGGCCTTCTCATAATTCTGTTACCAACTGTTAGTTAATCAGTGAGTGGGTGTTTACTCTTCTGTAAATGGAAATGCCTTCTGTCATGTTAAATGATTTAAGGATAATACCTACTTTAACCAGGTTAAAGAGGTGGTAAAGTGTAAGCTGGGAGCATGGATCAGGGAGCCGGTCTGCCTGAGTTCACATCCAGATTCTGCTGCTTCCTACCAGAGTGACCATTGCCCCTACTTCTCCAGCCTTGAAGTGGGGTAATAACAATACCCATTTCATAGGGTTGTTGTCTTTGGCACATTGTACTTATTATCAAGTGTTAGCTACTAAAGGTGAAAATTAGAAATCAAAATCAAAGTATAGGCGGTGCCTGTGGCTTAAAGGAGTAGGGCGCCGGCCCCATATACCAGAGGTGGTGGGTTCAAACCCAGCCCGGGCCAAAACCTGCAAAAAATAAAAAACATCAAATCAAACGATACACCTAAAGTTTATATAGTCTGAATTGATTAATGTTTTGCTTTTTTTGTTTTTTTTCAGTTTGGCTGGGGTCAGGTTCAAACCCACCACCCTCAGTATATGGGGCCGGTGCCCTGCTCACTGAGCCACAGGCGCCACCTTTGATTTAATATATAGTCTGTTTTGATTCTACACTTGATGTTGTTATTTGTATTTAGTTTGAACAAGCCCTTTGTAAAATGCAGGTATTCATCGTTGTTATTATTTTATAATACTTACTGGACAGTGTAGTTGACAGTCTTGCCCATGAAGTGAAAATAAACTTGGGTGCCGTATATTATTCTTAGCTAAAGTGTGGTTGGCTCTCTTCAAGTGTCTGTGGGTTCTGCATCTGGATTCAACCAACCATTGATTGAAAATATTGAGGAAACAAAAAAGCATAGTTGGATCTGTACTGAACATGTAAGACTTTTTTCCTTGTCACAATTTCCTAAACAATATGACATCAATTTACAAAGCATTTATTAGGTATCATGAGTAATCTATTAAGTGTATGGGAGGATGTGTGTAGATGGTACACAAATACTGTCCCACTTCATAGAGGAGACGTGAGCATCTGCGCAGTTGGGTATCCGTGGGGATGTGATCCTGGAACCACCTTCCATGGCTACTAGGGATGACTGGGATGGTAACAGCAGCTTCTGTTCATTGAGTGCTTGCTGTCTACCAGGCAGGCACTGTGTTGGGTATTTTACATCCATTGTCCTATTTATGCCACTAGGCCTGTATAGGAAGATTGTATTGATCCTTTTTTGTTTGTTTATTTGTTTGTTTGTTTGTTTTTGAGACAGAGCCTCAAGCTGTCACCCTGGGTCGCCCTGGGTAGAGTCGTGGCATTACAGCTCACAGCAACCTCCAATTCCCGGGCTCAAGCAAGTCTCCTGCCTCCACCTCCCAAGTAGCTGGGACGACAGGTGCCCGACACAATGCCCAGCTATTTTTTTTTTTTTTTTTTGGTTACAGTTGTGGTTGTTTAGCAGGCTGGACTGGGCTCGAACCCACCAGCCTCTGTATGTGGCCGGCACCCTACAGACTGAGCTGCGACACCAAGCCTGATCCTGTTTTTAATGTGCTGAAGCTTAGGGAGATTAAGTATTGCCCAGCATCACACATTCACACACACAGTGCTGGGATTCAGACCTCATTTCTCTGACTTTTTTGGTAACTCTTGTGTTCTTTCCCAAAACTATACTGTCTAAAATTTTCATAAGGAAATAAAATTCACTGATATGCTAAAGTACATTGTTGTTTTGCTCTTTTTACCTTTCATCGTAGGTGCTGGAAAACCCCCTATGTTTGGTGATTATGAAGCTCAAAGACACTGGCAAGAAATTACTTTCAATTTACCAATCAAACAATGGTATGGATCATTTTAACTCGATTTTATTCTTTATCATGGTCAGTTGTTATAATATAGATTGTCTGAAAATATTTAAAAGGAAAACATGCTGTTTTCTTCACCTGGAACGTCCTCGTCTCCTGCAGACTGATGCCGCCCTGTGCCCCGCATGTTGTGGACCCATCTCTGAAATCTCATAGTTCTCAGAGTTACCCACGTGCTTAGTTTCCTGGGATATGCCACTGAACTAGACTTTGATGATAGAACTCTACATGTCCTAGAAACTCTTCTGGCCCCATAATACCGTTGTGGGCCAAAAATATCTCTTCCCTGTTCCCTCATCTGCTGTTCTTCTCACTAAAGATCACTGTGATCATAGATGTAAATACAAATGGAAGAGAGCCTTAGCAATAGCAGAGGGCTAAATTCGTGGAGCTGAGAAGGGGACCAACAGAAGACTAAATAATAGGACTTCTTTCTTTTCTTTTTCTTGTTTTTCTTTGGGTTTTTTTGTTTGTTTGTTTTGTTTTTGTTTTTTGAGACAGTCTCACTTTGTCGCCCCCAGTAGAGTGCCATGGCATCATAGCTCATGCAACTTCCAACTCCTGGGCTTAAGCGATTCTCTTGCCTCAGCCTCCCAAGGAGCTGGTACTACAGGCGCCCGCCCCAACACTGCTACTTTTGTTGCAGTTTGGCGAGGGCCGGGTTTGAACCCACTACCCTCGGTATATGGGGCTGGTGCCCTGCCCACTGAGACACAGGTGCCGCCCCTGCACTTGTTTCTTTTAGGTAGATTCCTAGAAGGGGAATCTCTAAAGAAGACAGTTTTAATGGAGACTAACACCAGAATATTTCTTTCTACTTACCCTGACCATTACTCAATAATACCAGACTCTTAAAATTTGCATTTCCCTAAGTACTTGTGATATTGAGTATTTTTTATATTTATTAATCAGTATATTTCTTTTCGGAATTGCTTGTTCATTTCTTTCCCTCATATTTCTCATGCATTATCTTTTTTGTAATAATTTATATGATTTTTATTTAAAAAATTTTTTTTTGAGACAGAATGTTACTCTTTGTCCTCAGTAGAGTGCCATACTGCCATAGCTTACAGCAAACTCTTGGGCTCAAGCCATCCTTGCACCTCAGCCTCCTGTGGGGACTACAGGCTCCCACCATGAGACCTGGCTAGTTTTTCTATTTTTAGTAGAGATGGGGGTCTTGCTCTTGTTCAGGTTGCTCTTGAACTTGTGAGCTCAGGAAATCCTCCTGCCTTGGCCTTGCAAAGTGTTGGGATTAAGGCATGCACTACTGTGCCAGCTTTGCAGTTTGCTTAGATCAGAAGTCTGGGCACAGCTTGGTATCCTCCTGCGAGTCTTATAGGGCTGTGATCCAGGTGTTGGTCGGGCTGCAGATTTATTACTCTGTGAAGGATCCACTCCAGGCTCCCTCAGGTTGGGGGCAGAGTTAATTTCCTGGCATCTGCAAAGTAAGGACTTGGGTTCCTTACTGGAACCACCCTCAGCTCCTAGAGTACACTCACATTTTCTTGCCACATGGCTTCTTCAGCATGTCCACAAACTCAAACATGACAGCCTGTTCCTTCAAAGTCAATGAACACTATCTAGCATAAATGCCAACCAGACAGACAAATTTACATAAAACATAAGAACAAAAGTGACAGCCTGTCACATGGCCACATTGTATTGGTTAGAAGCAAGTCCCAGGTCCCAGGCTGCACAGGCTCTGGGACCACCCTGGAGATGGTGGGGGGCGGGGGGGATGACCTCGCTCGTGTGGGCTACACGGTGATGAGTTTTCTCCTGTGTATGTGTGTGTAGATGTAGAATATAAATATCTTCAGGGTTGTTCTTGTCTTTGAATTTTTTTTTTGAGACAGAGTCTCAAGCTGTCATCCTGGATAGAGTGCTGTGGCATCATAGCTCACAGCAACCTCCAATTCCTGGGCTCAAGCAAGTCTCCTGCCTTCACCTCCCAAGTAGCTGGGACTACAGGCGCCCACCACAAGGCTTGGCCATTTTTTGGTTGCAGCCGTCATTGTTGTTTGGCGGGCCCAGGCAGGATTCGAACCTGCCAGCTCAGGTGTACGTGGCTGGCACCTTAGCCCATTGAGCCACAGATGCTGAGCCGTCTTTGAATTTTTTTATGTTGCTATTTGTTTTTTTTTTTTTTTTGGACACAGAGTCTCAGGCTGTTGCCCTGGGTGGAGAGCCGTGGTGCCACCATAGCTCCCAGCACCTCCAACTCTTGGGCTCAAGTGATCTTCTTGCCTCAGTTTTTCTGTTGTTAGTAGAGACAGGGGCTATGGAGGGGGTGGGGGGGAGGAGAGTGGGGGGGGGGTCTTGTTCTTGCTCTCGCTGGTCTTGAACTCATGAGCTCAAGCGACCCATCTGCCTTGGCCTCCCAGAATGTCGTCTGTTTTATAAAACTTTCTACATCTTGTACAAAAGTTCTTCAAGCTATTTTTGTAACTTTTCTGTGACTTCAAAAATGTTTCATAGATACAAAAATTTTTCTTAAAGCAAAAATATTCATAATGATTCCATGGCTTATATGTTAGAAAAAAAATTATACTTCGGAGCTAGTGATAATACTCTTGCATGTAATTTTATAATTGGTGTGGCAGCCATTTTTTTTGACTGAAAAAGCATCCACTGAGATTCTATGAGAATTCAGTAGGACTATACACTGCAATGTATAAATAGCATTTAAACAACTTTGGGGGTGTATCTAAAGTAGAGTATATAACATAGGAGCATCAAATAGTTGGCTTTGGTTCTACTGGTAGCTTTTGAACCTTTACTTGAAGCAATTTTTTTTTTTTTTTTTTTGGCCAGGGGCCAGGTTTGAACCCGCCACCTCTGGTATATGGGGCGGGTGCCCTACTCACTGAGCCGCAGGTGCCACCCCTACTTGAAACATTTTTACGCTGTCTTCTATGCCTCTTCGTATTTATGAGTCGGTAGGGACGGGGGTGGGCACAGTTGCTGACCTGACCATTCTGTCCTAATCCGGCCGCCGACTTCATTGTCAGTGTGGACCTTTGCACGCTCACGGCTCACTGTCAGTGCCTCAGTTTCTAGCTCCAGTGGATCTCAAGGTTAAAGCAAATGAAAAGTAGCTTTTGTCTTCTAAGACGCTGAAAACCAAATTAAGTTGTATTGGTAGAAATGTGATTCTTAAATTACTTCATGGTTTTCTTTTGCTGTGTCCATTCCAGTAATTCTGTGACTAGAGGCCATTCAGAACTTCTCTTGAGCACTTACCTTGTGTCAGGTGCCGATTTAACAGCTTTATTTGTTTAACGCAACACTTCCAGAACTTCATGAGGCGGAGACAATAAAGCTTTATGCTAATGTGCCCTGTACTAATATAAATTTGGGATCAGCACAATTAGTACCTGTCTTCAGTCTCCTCTCTCTGGAGAAGTGGACCCGTTGGCTCTGCTGTCCTTTTGGTCCAGTTTCTCAGACTCAAGCTGTCAAAAGGGGCTTTAGGTGACATAGAGGTTCTTGGACACGCTGCTTCTTGGGTTCAAGTCCCAGCCAAACACAGAGCCCCACACTGTTCACATGGGTGTTTCTACTGTAGGGACAATAGCATAGCTGGCTCCATGCCGCAGTGCCCTCTGCCCAGACCTCTTGGCTGATCAGCATGGCTTGATTTTTTTTTTTTTTTTTTGGAGAGAGAGAGTCTCACTTTATCACCCTCAGTAGAGTGCTGTGGCGTCACACAGCTCACAGCAACCTCCAACTCCTGGGCTTAGGTGATTCTCTTGCCTCAGCCTCCCGAGTAGCTGGGACTACAGGCACACGCCACAACGCCCGGCTATTTTTCTGTTTTACCGTTCGGCTGAGGCTGTGTGTGAACCTGCCACCTTCGGTATATGGGGCCAGCGCCCTACTCCATGAGCCACAGGCGCTGCCCGGCTTGATCATTTTGTTAATTTTCATCCTTCGCATACAAATCTGTACTTTACATAACTGATACTACAAAGCACCGACCTTCCAAAGCTGAATAATAGGTTCAGTGGGATCATGTTGGATGCTAACTTAAAGAAATTTCTTTTACCCCCAAAAGTAAGAGATTATGAGTCTTACACAGGTATAACCCACAAGTAGGCACTGTTCATAAACTTATTATTGAACTAGGTTTATGAACAGTGGCTACTTGTGGGTTATACGGTTTGGACTGCAATATTATAAAATATTCTTATGACTGAGAAAATAAATTGGGTGGAAGAAGCTGTCAGTTGTAAAGGATATGATAAAGAAAATGTTTATGTAAATGTAATTTTTATTTCTCTTTTCTTTCTTTTTTTTAAGATAGAGTCTTATTTTGTTGCCCTGGGTAGAGTGCCATGGTGTCATAGCTCACAACAACTTCAAACTCTTGGGCTTAGGCTATTCTCTTGCCTCAGCCTCCAGAGTAGCTGGGACTACAGGCTCCCCCCACAATGCCTGGCTTTTTTTTTAGAGACAGGGTCTTGCTCTTGCTCAGGCTGGTCTCAAACCTTTGAGTTTAGGCAATCCATGCGTCTCAGCCTGGGATTACAGGCGTGAGCCACCATGCCCGGCATAGATTCAAATTTTTTTTGTTGCATATCTTTTGTTGTATGTGTATTAGTCATTGGTTAAACTAATAATAGAATGACAATACGTTTCACTTTGCCTGGGACAGTCCTGGTTTGTGTTTGTCATCATAGCTTGATTATTATTAAATAAATGAGATGAGAAGTTCATTTAGAAGTCTGCTTCTTGAACATTAGTTGAAAGAATGGTGGTTTTTTCTTTTTTCTTTTTTTCAGGTATTTTAACAGCAGTGATAACGATTTACAGTATTGGGGACTGGATTACCCGCCTCTAACAGCTTATCATAGTCTCCTGTGTGCATATGTGTAAGTCTGACTTCTTTAACTCTATTTCTTTTTTTTTTCCTTTTATATAGAGTCTCACTCTGTTGTCCTGGGTAGAGTGCTGTGGCATCATTGTAGCTCACAGCAACCTTAAACTCTTGGGCTCAAGTGATCCTCCTGCTTCAGCCTCCTGAGTACCTGGACTACAGGCACTTGCGCTGATGCCCAGCTAGTTTTTCTGTTTTTTCGGTGGTGTGTGTGGGGGGGATCGCTCTTGTTCAGACTGGTCTTGAACTCCTGAACTCAAGCAGTCCACCTGCCTTGGCCTCCCAGAGTGAGCCACCCTGTCTTGCCCCTTAACATTACTCTAAATATTATGCCCTCAAGCAGATAGTAAGAAACAGTGTGATTGGGCTTTCCTGAATAGAGGCGAGATCACTCGTAGCTATATTGTGTTGTGCGTTGTAAATGGTAATGCACAATACAGTAGTAACTGGAACAACCTGAAGAGAAATGCAGAAACCTCGCTTTGCTCTGAAATAAAGTTGTTACCAATTATGCTTGGACTTCTGAAAAATATATTTAATATGGGTTACTTAGGTGTAGGAACACCTTTTTCCGAAAGGAAGAAAAAACATAGGTCCAAACGGAATTCTGACTAATCTGTCAAGTTAGGAACTGGAATTATTGTAGTTTGGGATGGGAATTCCTCCTCCTCTTAGAGAAATGAGTAGTGTAGAGGAGAGGACCTTGCATCTCAGTGCAGGCCCAGTCTGCGTGTTGGGGTCCTGGCTCAGGCTGGAGGTGTTCAGCAGAAGTTCTTCACCGTGTCTCCTGGGCTCAGCTTCCTTATTTAATTATCTCAACTTTACCACCATGTGTCACTTCACGATGGGGATGCATTCTGAGAAATGGGTTGTTAGGTGATTTTGTCGTCGTGATCATCACAGCACATAGGCGGGCAGACTCGTGTGGTGTCACCTGGCTCTCATCTAAGCTGTACGTACAGCCTGTTTCTCCTGGGCTGGGAGCCTGTACGGCATGTCACTACTGAAGACCGTAGGAAGCTGGAACACAATGGCAAGTATTTGTCTATTTGGACACATATAAATAAAGAAGAGGTACAGTCAAGGGCAGTGCCTGTGGCTCATCGAGTAGGGCGCCGGCCCCATATACCGAAGGTGGCGGGTTCAAAGGCAGCCTTGGCCGAACTGCAAAACAAAAAAATAGCCGGGCGTTGTGGCGGGTACCTGTAGTCCCAGCTACTCAGGAGGCTGAGGCAAGAAAATCACCTAAGCCCAGGAGTTGGAGGTTGCTATGAGCTGTGTGACACCACAGCACTCTACCGAGGGCGATAAAGTGACACTGTCTCTACTAAAAAAAAAAAAAGGTACAGTCAGAATACAGCCTGATAGTCTCATGGGATTGTAGTGGTATATGTGGTCCAAGGTTGACTGAAATATCGTTATGTAGCATCTGAGTATGTTTCATGCTTTGAAAAATAAGCTCCCAAATATCATAATAATCAGTTATATTTTATAGTGTTCGGGGTAATATCATTGAAAATTTCATTTATCTTTAGCAATTGTGTTTAGTTTTATATGGTGATTTATGATTAATATCTATTTATTGTAGCCACTGGTTATGATAACTGAAAAGATTAAATAATAAATTGTAAAACATGATCTGGCCAATACTAGCATATCGTTTTTTATGAAGTATGTGTTTCACAGATGAAATGTGACGCACCAAATTGTTTTTACACTGGTAGAACTGTTAAGGTAGGGCTTGTGGGTACACGTTACATGGCTTTGTTGGAAGGTGAGCAAGGCAGATGCTATTTTATAGCTTAAGTCAGTTCCACATGATTAAATAAAAAGAGTAAAATTTAAGCATTGACATTATTGCTTTATAAGAGCAATGGCCAATTCTCAAAGTAAATTGATATGTTCTCAAATGTCCTTATTGCTAAAGTGATGAGGAGTAACATGCATGTATATATGTTTGATTTGCAGAGCGAAATTGATAAATCCAGACTGGATTGCTCTCCATGCCTCGCGTGGATATGAGAGTCAAGCACATAAGCTCTTCATGCGTACAACAGGTAAAAGAGCAATAGGTGTCGAGGGTCAAATTTTAATTTAAAAAATATTGGGATCACTAGGTGCTGTGGCTCATCCCCAGAATCCTAGGACTCTGGGAGGCTGAGATGGATGTGTTGCTTGAGCTCAGGAGTTCAAGACCAGCCTCAGCAAGAGTGAGACCCCATTTCTACTAAAAACAGAGTAACTGAGGCAGGTGTTGTGCTGGGCACCTGTAGTCCCAGCTACTCAGGAGGCAGAGGCAAAAGGATCACGTGAGCCCAAGAGTTTGAGGTTTCTGTGAGCTTTGACACCACGGCACTCTACCCAGGGCAACAGAATGAGACTTTGTCCTTTGTCTCAAAAAAAATTTTTTTTTCTTTTGGACAAATTGATAAAAGGTACTATGACTTTAAAATTATATAACTACACATATGCATATCTATGTTAATATAAGACCAAATGTACACATAAGCTAAAAAACAAAGGGTAGAAAGGAATAATTCTGCGTGCTTTAATTTTTTTAATCTTATTCCCAAATGCAGTAAATCCTTTTATGCATTTACCTTTTTGATGTTTATTTTAAGCTGAGGTTCAGTTAAGTGAGGCAGATAGTTTACCAGGCTGCTGCTTTAATATCATAATTCCAAATCCCTATAACTTAATTAATTATTTATTTTTAGAGACAAGAGTCCCATTCTGTCGCCCTCGGTAGAGTGCCGTGGTGTCACAGCTCACAGCAACCTCCAGCTCCTGGGCTTAGGTGATTCTCTTTTCTCAGCCTCCTGAGTAGCTGGGACTACAGGCGCCCATCACAACTCCCGGCCATTTTTTGTTGCAGTTTGGCTGGGGCTGGGTTTGAACTCGCCACCTTCGGTATGTGGGGTTCCGTGCCCTACTCACTGAGCTACAGGCACCGCCTGCCCAATGTTTCTATTTTTCTAAGTAGAAATGAGGTCTCATTCTTGCTCAGACCAGTGGGTTTTTTTTTGTTGTTGTTCTGAAAGAACTGCATTTTCAGTTATGAATTGCAGTTTTTGTTTGTTTTTTTGTTTGTTTGTTTTGAGACAGTCTCACTATGTTGCCCTCAGTAGAGTGCTGTGACATCACAGCAACCTCAAACTCTTGGGCTTAAGTGATTTTCTTGCCTCCCAAGTAACTGGGACTACAGGTACCCGCAGCGACTCCTATTTTTTTTTTTTTAATAATTTTATTAAATCATAGTTGTGTACATTGGTGCAATCATAGGGCAGAATGTGCTTCATATACAATCAGAAATATTTTGATCATACTGTTAGAGATAGTCTTCATGGCATTTTCTTGATCACTATATAAAGACATTGATACTCTACGTTTAATAAGTTTCCCCAGTACCCTGCTAAGATGCACCATAGGTGTGATCCCACCAATTGCCCTCCCTCCACCATCCTCCCCCTCCCCCTCCCTTTCCCGCCCTCCCTCCACCCATCCTCCCCCCCCCTTCCCCTTTTCCCTGTATTACCTCACT